>JASDQU010013472.1:12940-24186 GCA_032191745.1 Picea mariana | reverse complement strand
CAGGTTCTTTTCCTGGTAATCATTCTCCAAAGCAGCTTGCCCCCCATAGCAATATTATGAACCGCCACATCTCTTATGCTAAGGCCCCCCTCCAACTTTTGCTTCTTTACCTTATCCCAATTGACTAAGTGGAGTTTCCTTTCACAATTCTTGCCTCCTTCCCACATAAATCTCCGGAGCAATGCATCGATTTTGTTTGTTATAGTTTTGGGGGTGAGAATCGCCGAACACTGATAAATTGGGAGGCTGGTGATGACCGAGTTCATGAACACCACTTTGCCTGCTTTGTTGAGCCAATTTGCTCCCCACACTTGAATCTTGTTTTTGAGTTTATCCACCATTGGCAGCCAGTGCACAACCTTAGAGTGTTCTTTGAAGATTGGGATCCCCAAATAGATAAAGTTGTCCCAGGTTTTCATGCCTTCCATCTCAAGGATACGACCTATTTGCAGCAATTCACGAGGATTACAATTTCAGCCAAAAATCTTACTCTTATGATAATTTATTTCGCTACCCCTGAAATCTTTGTAGAGGTCGAGTTCTATTTTGAAACTCCTTGTTGTTTTGAGGTTGGCATTACCTAATAAGAGGGTGTCATCAGTGAACTGAGCATGGCTTACCTCCTTGACTGAAGGGACTACTCTAATGCCTGGAAGGATTCTGTTTTGAAGACAACTTTGCAGTTGAAAACTTAGAACTGAGGCTTGTAAAACATAGAGCACCGGGGATAACGGGCAACCTTGCCTTAACCCTCTTAAAGCCTGAAAAAACTTAGCAGGGCGTCCGTTTATCAGAGGGGCGATCCAGGGAGCTAAAATGCAGGACTTGACCCACCCAATAAACTTCTGATTGAACCCAAAATTCCTCATGACTGCAAACAAAAAGTCGTGTCTGACCCTGTCGAATGCATTGGCTAGATCCAACTTGACCACCATGCCCTTTTATTTTTTTTTGCAGCTGGTATGGATGGCTTCTTGAACTAGAATAATGTTGTCTAAAATTTGTCTCCCTTTCACAAACCCTCCTTGATTTTCCGGGATCAAATTTGGCAGAATTCTTTTGAGTTTGTTAGCCATTATTTTGGTGATGATTTTGTAACCCGTGTTACAAAGGGATATCGGTCTAAATCTGTTGAAACTTTTGGCCCCTTTTTCTTTTGGTATGAGGGCTAGAAATGAAGAGTTTGTTCTACCACCCAACTTGTTACAGGTCTGAGATCTCGTGACCATTCTGCATAAGTCCTTTTTTATGATATCCCAACAATGAGTATAGAAGTAGGATGTAAAACCATCCGGCCCAAGCGCCTTATCTGGGTTCATACCGAAGACATCTTTCCTGATTTCATTAATACTGACCGGTCAGTTCAACGTCCAATTCTCCTCTTCGGTGGCCAGATCTGGAATTGCTGATAACGGATAGGAATTCGGCTCCAGGGCCTCCATATCGGGAGCTGAGTAAAGGTTTTTAAAATAGGAGTGAGCCGCCTCCTTTATGTCTTGGGAATCCTTGAAAACTTGGTCTTGCCAATGAATCTCACTGATGGAGTTGTAGTTTATCCTTGCTTGAGCTTGCTTGTGGAAGAAAGCTGTGTTCTTGTCCCCATCTTGAAGCCATAATGCCCTTGATTTGATTCTCCAATAGGTTTCTTATTTTCTGCAGATTTTATGATACTTGCTTTGAATTTCAGATTCCCGGCTAAGGAGCTCCTAGGTGACTTGGGCTTCTTCCATGAACAATTGATGGCGTTCCAAGGTCTGCTGGATTCTTTTCCTTTCATTCATAGGTGAACCTAGATTTTTTGCCCACATTTTTAAATTAACTTTGATTCTTCTAAGCTTCTCTTCCCAGACGAAGAAGGGGGAGCCAGAAATGGGAACATTCCAAGAGTTTTGAACCAGGCTGAGGAAGTCATCTTGACCCGTCCAAATTGGGTTGAATATGAACGGAATGGGACCTAGCACTGAACCAGGAAAAAGAGAAAGGGATATAGGTTTGTGGTCAGAAGTGTAATGGGGGAGAATCTTGGAAGTTGTCATAAGCCCAAGGGTGAGGAAGGAGGACTGGATGAGGAAATGGTCAAGCCTTGTTGCTATGTGTCCTGGACCTAACCTTTTATTGGACCAAGTAAAAGCCCCATTGGAAGGCGAAATATCTTCCAATGCCCACTCTGACATTAGGTCTTTGACCCACTCTCTATCAAGATCCTGGACAATAGAGCCCCCTTTCTTCTCAGCCAGCGAAAGGGTGACATTTAGATCATCTGCCACTACTAGATTCTCGAAAGAATGCTGATTAAGAAACAGACTTAGAGAGTCCCATCATTCTTTCTTCTCATGAAAAGTAATAGGGACATACAAGTTAAATAAACTTACTAGATGTCCAAAGCCTTTATGGTACAGCTTGGTGAATAACCAGTGGGTGGTTCCTGCTTCTTCAACTAGCTCGAGCTTTCCAGAGTCCCAGAGTGTTGCCAACCCCCTGGAGGCTCCTCTAGCACTTACTGCCCTTCCCGGGCCATGCTTCCAGAATGATTTTCTTACCTGAAGGAGATCTACCTCCTCCATTTTTGTTTCTTGGATTAGGAGGACTTCTGGTCTCACAAGCCTTACTAAATCCCTCAAGGCTTCTTCTTTCAGTTTGCTTCCTAGTCCTCTGCAATTCCAGGAGACGTATTGCATTATTTTCCTGGTTGGCTAGGGAGCGCACCTTTTGGTGTCTTCCTTAGTTTCGCCCCCGATATGGTGTTCACCATCTCTAGGATTGTGTACTATGTGCCTTGAGCCACTTCCTTGTATGTTTTCTCTTCCCTTCTCTTCTTCTCCATCTTCCTCCCCCGCTTTGGCTGCTCTGGTGTTCCTTTCGGGCTACTTACTTCTGTGTCTTCCTCTTCCAGGGTTTCCACTTCTGTATGCGTATCCAAACTTTTATTCTCCTTATTCGAACTAGATCTCTTGGTAGGCGAGATTGGTTCCACTGGGGTCAAAGGCATTTGGTTTCCCTCTCCTTCTGGTTCTTTTGTGGGGGTTTGCTTCTCTTTTGGATCTTCTTGGACCTTTTGTTTTGGGTTGCCACTTTTTGGTGGTTCCTGGTTCATTTTGTCCCTGCTTTTAGCATTAAAGGAGTTTTTCCCTTTCTTTACTTTTTGCCAGCCTTCTGTGTCCTCGTTCCCATTGGTTTGCATTTTGGAGAAATTTCTTTGGAAATGTCCGTGCTCCTGACAATTCCTACACTTGAATGGCAGGTGCTCATAGTCAAGTTTCTGATAATGAGTCCAAGATCCAACCATTAGCTTAACTGCTTCAGGGAGTCCCACCTCCAGATCGACTTCCATGCAGATTCTGGCACAGGTGTACTGACCTTTGTTGTCAGCTTTGTCAATAAACCTGCCAACTCCATTCCCTATCCTTTGCAAAGATTCGAAGTCCCAGCAGTGCATGGGAAGGTTTGGTAATCTGACCCACACTGGCACTTCCTTAGGCGTGTCCACCAATGGGTCAAAGTTGGGGGTCCATTTATTCAAGTATAATCCCTGCATCCCCATAAAGTAGGGGCCATTCCTAAAAATTAAATCCCTATCCTCTTCTGAGATGAACTCGAACACAAAGAACCCTCTTCCAACCGGGTAGCAGGTAACTCCGTGTTCCAAATTGGGCCTCCAATTTTGTTGGATCCAGTCGTCCGTAGTTTTGGTAGAGGGCCAAAGACCCATGAACTTACCCACAAGGACTTTTTGGGCCAGCGCTAAGGCAATTTTCATAGGATTCTCTTCGGGCAGGATGATTTCCGGAATTTCCTCCAGCTTCTTAATGAATTTCGGAGTCACGGGAGGGGAGGACTTCTTACCTCTGCTATTGACCAGCCTGCGAAAGGCATCCTCGACTATCCTCAAAGGAGGGGGGGCACCCACCCCGCCCCCTGGCACCGCCATGAAACCACGCTACACCCCGCACCAGCACTGAACCCTAACACTCGCACCGAACCCTAACACTCTTTTTCATTTGTAACATAAACTTGAAATTTGTTCTAAATCTCCTTAAGGGTTACGCCAATTTCTAATCCACCACAGAATTTTGACTGTGGAAAGGGTAGACCACTCTTGGAATATAGAATGCATAAAATCTTATGATAGATGTCAATTTCCATGATTGTACTTTCGATTTTAGCGTCTGATAAACAAAAAGGGGTTTTCTAGGATTTCTTTAACTTTCAAAATTTTGCCATTCTTTACACACCTAGTATTTCATTTGCATGTTGTTGGTGCATACGATTGATCATTAAAAGTCATATAATGTAAGAAAAATACATATATCATACCAACCTTTCTGATGTAGATAGTTTACTTCCGATTTACGGTTTTTTCAACTGTATAGTATAATATATAAATACACAGGTGATCCATAAGATTCTTGTTGTCTCGCATTTCTCTTCAATTCTTAAATGTATTAGAAAGGAAGTCTTCATTAAGGGGCATGATTGTTCTGAATTTTAACTCTAGCGATACATCTAAATGTTTCTTTTAGGTACAGATTTACTCAACTCTGATTGCTCAAAGTTAGATCTGTTTAATATGTCAGTCATAGAAATAAACATATACCTATACAGATCGGTTCTCTTCAAGCATATTAATACATAGATCTTCCTAACTAGCATTTCAACTTCAGATTTAAACATATCTTGTAGATGGATCCGCTCTCTTAAGTTCAATCGTATACAGATAATTTTGCCTGGTATTCTAGATTTCGGGAGGGACCAATCCAGAATTTAGACTATGATTGTAAATTTCATACCACGAATAGATGTCATTCATGGAAAAATTATTTCAACTTAGTACAATTAGATGCATAATATCAGTTACACACAAAACATCCAAGAACAAAGAAGGGAAAGGTTTACATATATGAATCAGCTTGCGGGAAGAGAAAGGGAACAACCACGTTCCTCCCAACCGTAGAATAAGGTAGCTAAAACACTTGCTCGATTCACCCCCTAGCCCGACCATGAATCCATGAGGGCGAATTTGGAAGACTCCTCCTCAGCAATGTCCTTCACTTTCCATAGATTCCTCTTGCCTCACACTCACTCCGTAGTGTTCATAACAGCAAGGGAAAAAATCAATAGTCTCCTTTCCCAGCATACTTGGCAACGTCCTGCCTCCTCACATATGCTATTTATTCATAAAAAAAATCCTTTTGCCTAGGTCTTTTCCCTCCCTTGGGAATTTTTGTAGCTTTCTAAATCCCTGATTTCCAAGGGCTGCCAATGGCCAAATCTCTGATTTTCCACTTGTAATAATCAGCCCAGAGGTAGTTCCAATAGGTTCCCCACTCATGGAGTCATGGTCAACTAATTTTTTAACATGGTTGTTCCATTTGTCCTCCTGCAATCAGTATAAAATATTTTGTTTTCATACAAGTGTCATAGTCAAATAGTTAGTTGGGTCAAATCAGATATCTGCCCAACAGTCATGATAATTAATTACAATTATTAAATTCGAAATTCGAAATTTCCATAAAAGGCAAAAATTTTCCAAATTTGAATTTACTAAAAATGAAATAATTTTCCAACAAATTTAAATTTCAAAAATACTTTATTTTGGGATGTCACATCAGCACTCTCAACAGTGGGTCACCCCCAATCTAGGACTAAACTCCACCCAAGTAAAGGGATTCCTAACCAGGCTAAAGGCTCATGGACAACAGGAAAGACTCTATCACAGGTGCCTGCTCAAACTAACATCCTACAGTCTCTCATTCCCCACATGCCTATCCCACCCCAGGAAGTGTGCCCCTTCTCTGCTCAACAGCCCCTCGGCTTCCCCACTTCCCTTCCAGGGCTTCAGCAACAGGCTGGACAGGAAGTCTCAGAGCCCTATAGTTGTAGTTTAGTACCTTCAGGAAGTCAATTCCCAACAATTCTCTCACCCAGAGAGAAATTCCTCACGAGCTTGACAACCCACCTCTTCAATATCCCACAGGCCTGACAACCCATTTCTTCAATCCATCTCCCAAGCTAACCAACTACACAAAACAAGTATGGCTACAGATACAGGTTCAGGAACAATGACAGGAAGTATGGAGGATAGATGACTGCGTGAGTGAATGGTCCTGGTATCACTGTGTGGATGACTGAATGATGGTAAGAATGATGGAAGGAAATGTGAAAATGAACTAAGTCCCAACAATATTTATGCATGTCCCCAACTTGACACTTGTCATGTTGGGAGCTACTTTGGCCCACTTGTCCCCAACTTTAGAACTTAGGATAAAATAATTATCCACACTTTATGTTTTAAGAAATATTAATATAACATTCCTTTTTGGCTTAATCTCCCTAACTTAGCCCCTTTTTCTTAAATTTTATCCCCTCCCTTTCCCTAACTAGTGGAGTTTAGTCCCTCATACTCTTTATCGTGTTCGGTCTGCGCACAACAGTGTATTTTATATTAATTATGAGACATGTACAAAAACAAGCGCACTGGCCTTTAAMATMTAGGCTCTCCRWCCTAATCAAAACATAAGCATCCTAGCTTATAATAACTAGCTCGTTGGCCTATAAAATACAACATATACACAAAGGCTCCCTGGCCTCAACATCGCGCACACTTAAGTTGTTGTGTGCGGTATCCTGGAATGTGTACACTTCATCATTTCACTGCGTAGTACATGCATGCACTATGCCATGAAATGTGTATACAAAATGATATCAAACAACTCACCATCTTAAGTACATTTCCATTTACATTTTCAATTGGGTTCGACCCTAGGGATATTACAATCCCCTCCCCTTATTTATGCATTGTCCTCAGTGCATCATGTGCACATATACAACAAAGTTTCAAAAGTTTTCAAAAAGATGTGGGTATTGTGCCCACATTTCATCCTCATGCTCCCAAGTAGTGTCCTTAGGACTGTACCAGGTCCATTGGACCTTTACAAGCCCTATGGCTCGATTCCGGAGCTGTTTGATTTTCTGGTCCAGAATGCACACCGGATGCACTTGAAAAGTGCCTTCTTGCTCCACCTGAATCACATTCCAATCAATAACATGATTATCATCAGGTATATATTTATTTAGCAATTATACATGGAATACATTATGAATAGACATAGATGTAAGAAGTGCAATCATATAAGAAACTGGACCAATCCTCTCTAGGATTTCAAATGGTCCACAATAGCGAGCTGCCAACTTCGAACAATTTCCCAACTTCAGGGAACTTCTGTTGGCTTTCACTTTCAAAAAAACATGGTCTCCCACTTTAAATTCCCTATGAGTTCTTCCCTTATCAGCATAGTTTTTCTGTCTGTCTTGGGCAGCCTTTAAATTTTTCATTATTTTTATCATTTTCTCCTCCATTTCCTTGAGCAAATCTGGCCCAACTACTACTCTATCTGTTGGGTTATCCCAACTTACTGGTGTGTTGCACTTTCTTCCATAAAGTGCCTCAAATGGGTTCATCTTTAGAGATGTTTGGTACCCATTGTTATAAGCAAACTCTACCAACTGTAGGTAGTCTTCCCATTTTGATGGTTTATCCATCACATACACCCTCAACATATCTTCAATCACTTGATTCACCCTCTCTATTTTCCCATCTGATTCTGGATGATAAGTTGTGCTAAAATTAGAATTTGTTCCACCATTAAATAATCCTTTCCAAAATTTTGAGGTAAATTTTGGATATTTGTCAGACACAATTGTCTTGGGTATGCCATGTAATCTAGCAATTTCCCTCATATAAATATCAACAATGTTGGTTGCCTTGTGAGTGAGCTTAACTGGGACAAAATGGGCATCTTTAATAAGCTTATCCACCACTACCATGATAGAATCATGTTACTGGTTTGTTCTGGGCAGTTTAGTGATGAAATCAATTGTTACAACTTCCCATTTCCACTCAGGAATGGGTAGTGGCTGAAGCAAACCAGCTGGGTGTCTATGCTCATCTTTTACCTTTTGACATTCCAAACATTTTGTAACGACCCTAGTTGGATAAATGTTTAAGAAATTATAAAGTAAAACTAATTAGGGGATTAATTGTGTTAACAAGGTATTAATTAAACAAAGATGATTTAATGATATTAATTAAGTAAGTTATTAATTAATTAAAGGTTATAATTGTGAATAATTAATTAATAATTTAACTACAAATTACATTTAATAACATGAGTAATAGATTTAATAGATTAATAAGATATATTATAAAAAGGTTACATACCCAACAAGGGATAACCTATTAATCCCGAGAGGATAAAATATTAAAGGAAGGGATAAGGGGCATTTATGGAGGGGGGTAGGTAAGGAAGTAAGAGGAAATTCGGTGAAGGAGGGATAAGGGAGGGAAGGAGTTTGACGGGAGGATTATTCTACGGAGGTGGGGGATGGATTTTGGGAACTCTGGGATTTGCAGAGAGGGAGGTGAAATTTTGTGAGTGGGATTGATACAGTGCACCGGAGTTGTTGGGGGTGTTGGGCACGGGGGCCAGGATATTCGTTGATATCCTGGAGCTAGGGAGCTACCTAGTTGGCAGGGAGGAATGGATTTGGGCAGTGTTCATAAGAGGTCAAGGAGGCAAGCTGCGGACAAAAGGAGGGATAATAGCATCAGGTTCAGGTATTTATTTAAAATTTATGCATTGTTTTTCATTATGATTAATTAATTTTATTATTATTGATATATTGATTGCGAATGTACTAAATGAAGGTAAATCTTAAATTTTATTGCTATGTAAAATAAATAAATGGTTGTTTAAATTAATTCGGCCCTTACATTTGGTATCAGAGCCCTGGTTCAAATCTGGAACCAAGGGCCTAAATAAGGGATTTAGTTATAGTAAATCCCTAAATAAATGATTAGGGTGAATAAAAAAATTTGGGCCTTAAGGGACAAAACTCCAGCCACGCTTAACCTGCACACAAAACATAGAAACTTTAATAAAAATAAAAATAAAATAAATAAATGCAATACGAAATTACCAAAGTAAAACAAGCAAATAATTATTGGTAATTAATTGGACAATGGGATTTAAGGGAAATATTGAGATTGTACTGAGAACTAGGGATTTAGAAGCAAAAATATCAATGGGAAGAAAACCACAAGGAATACTTAACGAAGCAAAGTTTATAATAAATGAAACATGGAAAGTAGTACATTCTAAGAGAAAAACTATATTCGGTCGTTGTTGATAATACTGTAAAAATTTCCAGTTACTAAGATTAAATCGACAATATAATATACTCATGATTTCAGTACTTCTTAAAGATAAGAAACCAACGGTTAAATGCTCTAAACTAGGGTTTCAATTAGTAGGGCTCAGAAATCAAGTCGATCCCCAAAGATGCCTAACAGACAATCTTTGCCGAGGATGAGCATCGATCAGGTAGATAAATTAGATAAAATGGTATTTTGTTGGCTTCCAATAAATCTATTAAGCATAATTCTCATTGATTGAAATCTACTTTTTTTTGGCCTAAAGTACCCTTGCAAGGCACCATAAAAAAAAATTGTATATCCCATATCATGACTTCATTTGGGAAAATAAATACATTCTGTGTAACAATCTGCACAATGAGGCCATAACATTTTTTTTAGGTAGATTGTAGTCTTGTGATTTTTGTCCTCTCAAGTTTCTTCCTATAGTATTCAAAATGCTTACAACTAAATATAATAAAATCATTCCTAAGGCAGGCAAGTGAGTTGTGGTCAAGTGGGGAACTTTCTTACAGATACTCTCAGGTTCGACCCTGCGAGAACACTCTACTATGTTAATGCAGCCAATTATTTTCTATCTTGGGAAATATCTCATCGTTGAATGAACCTGAGCGGTTTATCCTAACGTGGGTACTAAAGCTGAATCCCACTTCGTCAAGAAAGGGCAATTTAGGGGAAAAATGACCTGAGTAATTTCGTCCCAATAAGTTAAATTCCCTAATCTCTTGTCCGTCAAAATTTGACTTCATTCCAGACATAATAAAGAATTTGATATGCATAAATAATACATTGAATGCAAAATAACTATTTCCGGTTCAATAGAAAATACCAATTGCTCAGTCTTCGGAAGTGACAGCCACTGAGAAAAGATCTCCTCGATGTGACCCTTATATGGATTGCGCTTTCCCGGCTCTGCGGGGAGGTCGGGAAGCTGCAAAAAATCGACATCCATTGCTGCCACGTCCACCGCCATCGCTGAATCCATACTTGACCAAATTCGACCCCCCAAAAAAAGAAGGGTTTCAAAATCCTGTAGTTGTGCTTCAGAAAAATACACGATCCAGAGTTCAAATATTTCGCATTAAGAAAGAATTTTCATTCCAGAATGGCGCAAACATATAGAACACTTACTTGATCACAGTCTTTAACATACTGCACCCATGTCCAGTACCAAAAGCACCCAAGTTTCAGCTCTCGGTATCATGCCCAACCGCTTAACTTTCATCTCCTTCTCTTCTCGGACGCAGCTTAAACATGAGAGATTTACAGGAAAAATTATGGTTACAAGTGTGAGTGGAAGACTTGTAGGAGGACGTGGGACTGGTGTGATTGAGCACCCTGGGTTTGATCAGTCTCAGTTTGACGCTACTCCAAGTGCAGAAAAAGGTGGAGAAATCGGTAAGGTAAGGGAAAAGTGAGTTACTGGAGGTGGCGATATGTATAAGGTTCTTTTACTTGACCATGAGCGACATACTGAATCTCAAGTGGCAGTAGTTTTGCCTAAAGTGGTACCATCAATTACTCCTGAGGAAGCAAGGAAGTGTTTTCATGAATCAAGACAAACAGGAGCTGGCCTTGTAACAGTTACTGGGAAGGAACTCGATATTTGGGCATAAAACATACCTGCATCATGATTACTGGATGTATGAAGCTCTATTCAAACCCGAATTACAGCGATTCCTGAGATCTTCACCCCTCCACCTATCTTCTATAGCTGGGTGTCTGACAAACGCGAAAACAATGCGGATTTTCCGAGAGATCTTCCAGTTGATCGTATAATGGAGGACAGAAACAACTGAGTTCTTTAACGATTGTTGGAATACTGCGAGGTTTGTTATGATTATGAAACTGCATAGAAGTTCACAACTCATGCAAGCAACAGTGCACGCGTAGGGTCGAAGAGACAGGGGTTTGGTACTGAGAACCGGAGGCTGGGCACGTGGGCCTCATGCCAAAGCCCGATCTTAAAGGCTGTCAGATAATGCCTACACATTAAACTCTCACCATTATATCTTTCTTATATATATTAATGTTT
>JASDQU010013471.1:91127-101221 GCA_032191745.1 Picea mariana | reverse complement strand
GGTCGCCTCAAAATCCTATAATCTCATAAAATTCTCCAAATACTCTCATCAATTCACTATAGAAGTGGGTACAAATGAGGTGGCACTGTGGGCCCCACAGCCATATATAGTCCCTTTCTCCAAACTTCGATGCTCAATTACAAGAGCTCAGAGTCTATGTTTTATGATCCATCTTTAGCCACAGGAACAGGGTCCTTCGACCTACACAATCACATTCCCTAGGTCACCATCTTCACTCGACCCCGGGGGAGCATTTTTCTCACATCACGTCCACATATGCATGCTCATGTTCAAAATTATCAAATAACTGCTATATGTTCTTTATCTTCAGATATTTTTTACATCGGGTATTTGGTTTTAATATGTGCAGGTACTTGGTCATAAAAATCCAATGCAAGCCCTTTCAGGTATATGATTGACACTGGCATGTAATTATTCCCTCTGAATATCAATTGCATCTCCCAGTCACACCTTCCAACATTTGCCTTTAGGGTCCCTACATATGGCTCTGTAGTACAGTCACCTCCACTGTAGTTTGGTACTATCACCTGGTAGCACTCTCCCCCACATGAGTTGTCCCATTCATAGTCCCCCTTGGCACTTTGACACTCATGCTACTTTCACCCTCTAAGGATGGGAGTCCCAATAGTCTTATGCATTTTCGCGAATCAACCACATACTCCTTCTCATCATTTTTCTATCTTTCCCAATGGACTCCCACATTATCTCATCATGGTTCTATTTTGACTGCGCCTCTGCAATATCATTAACCCTCCATTTCATCCAAAATCATTTTTCCCATCTGCAAATTTCCTTCCATTCATTTACCTCCTATAGAAACCCACCAATGGGGCCCCCACCCTCCATCAATTCTCCACGCAACTTGCACCCTCACAGAACAAGCCATTTTTCACTAGGGCACCCGTTTATGTATTTGTACACTCATCCCCAATTATTATTTATTTATTTGGTAATTGTAAAAATCCTTTGTTTCCATCATTTACATATCTTTTCGTTGTCTCCCTTGGCGACCTTTCTCTGGAAAAGAAAACGATGTCTCCCTTGGTTGGGGAATTCACTATCTTCTACTCATGTTGACATCGTCCATAAACTCTGAGTATCCCACCATCCATGTACCATTGATCTTTTATTGTGTCCACTTTGTCACGCCTATGGCACAATTTAACCCCATGTCTAGTCATCCCCCTGATGCTAGATACAGTTTCATGGTTGCTTCCAATCATCCTTCAAACATACCCTCAACCAAGGGAAGTCTTGAGTCTCACTGCATCTTGACTTCGTTCATGTTCCCTATTAGTTCCTGATCTTATCTATTGGATTTCATAAATCCCTTTTCTTTTTGGATTCGTGTATCCCTTTGCATTGACATCAACACAATTTCCAGAAGGGAAACAATATCTTGACTCTCATTACCTTTACAATGAGGAGTATTGGATGACACAGAGAGAACCATCATTGCTCTTTGTTGTTGTTGACCCACATAACATTCAACTTCACCAAAATATCATGTTATGAAGGGTCTTACTATGCGACTATTGCAGTTGTTTTATACCAGCCAAAGACCTCTGAAGTTGTAAGGCCATCAATGCCAACGAGTCATTGACACTTCTTACAGGTGTCCTTGTCTCTTTTCAGAGTATGTTCACCATCCAAATTTTCATCTACCATTATCAAACTGCCTTGGAGGGAACTGTAGTTATCTACATCATCATACAACCTCAGTTACTACCTTACAATTTAAGTTACATGACACGAGCATGGGGCATGCCCGCTTCATTTGTATACAGATTTTCTTTTCTCTCCCTAGAGAAAGGGTTGGGTCCCACAGTTTCCCCTCTCCCTTCAGGAATATCTCTCTTGCAGTTCTTATCAGTACTCTTCATTACAATGGTACTATCTGTAGAAGAAACATTGATGTATTTCGGCTATATGTATGCCCCTAACCTCACACATCAGGGGTCATCTGTTATTACTTAAATTTCGTCTGCAACATTGAGTGCAAATGGTTACAGAAATAAAGCACTTCCAAATACCTATTAGTTCACCTGCAACACCAAAAATGCATTCCCAAGAGGCAAAAAATATACAACAGGACAAAAATTGACATGCATTAAACCACTAAAAGAACCGTGTGCACATTGCATGGGCTAAAGAAGCCCATAGAATGCACAATGTTCCACATGCGCAGCTTTGTATGAGAAAAGTCATTCACTCTTGTGAACGACGCATTTATGGTTCTCATTAGCCCCTCAACCACTTATGGACCAACTCCCAACTTGATTTGACCCTCAAATCTGAGCTAAATCTGAATGGGGGGTTGGTTAAAGACCAAAGGGTGCCCTAAAGGGCCCCTTATTCGCACTAAGAACCAGTTGGATATTTCTTCAAAGACATGCTATAAATGGAGGCCATGGGTGCACTAATAATTTAATAATCTCATACTATTGTTATGCTACCTCAATCCTCCCTCAAGAAAAATCTTTTCTTCTTGGAGCATTCTAGCAACATTCCAATAAGCTATTCCACTCATCTCTTGAGGGAATAGGCTTGTATATCTTCACCATTTTATTTCTTGTTTATCATTTTAATAATATATCTTCAATAGGGAACTCAAGATCCCTCCCAAGGAGGAAGAGGGGATCCATAAGTCCTCCTTTCTCTAAGGTGTTTTGCTAACTAATATAGTTATCCGTTGGTGGCATAATATTGGTCATTTGGTTGATTGACTTTGGTTCAAAGTTTCTTATGGATCCTAGTTTTATTTCCTTATTTTTTTTTAGTTTATTTTCTTATTTATTTCATGTTCTTGGATTATCTAACTCATGCACTAACCTTTGTCTTGTCTAGCAGGCCCAACTAGACTTGTAAGTTCCCTTGTTTTTCTCACCCAAGTAACAAAACAAATACAATAGGGGAGGCCAAGGATCTTGTGCAGGGCTTCTGTGAAAGGTCATAAACTTATGAAGATCTGACATAAGCTTAAGAAAACCCAAATCTTTCCAAGTCGAGTAGGATAAAATACTTCCATAGGTTACCTTATCTACAATATATCAAAGAATTCCCCTTATCTGGAAGGGTGTAGAAAAAGGAAGTTGAGGCTCTACAATATCATTCCAATCAAAGGAAACCACCCTAGGAATTGAAGGGAGAATACTCGAAGAGAGTGGAATTATCCCTAGTGAAGAAGGTATAGAACTATAAATGCTAAGGACATGGTCAAAGGACGCATCACCCTCAAACAAAAGAGTGGGATTGACCGAAGATTGCATCGGCAATGTCACTTCCTTAGGCTTGTCACTCTCCAAGAGAAGAGTGGGATCGGACAAATATTTCATCAACACAACCACTTCGTCAATCATTGTTTGAATAGGATGCAAGACAACAAGGTCAATTTATGCATCACCCCCAAAAATAGGAATGGTGTCTATCAAAGATTGCATCGGCACAACCGCTGGTTGAATAGGATGTGAGAAAACAAGGTCAAAGGATGCATCATCCCCTAAAGGACAAGAGGTGTCAGTCGAATATTTCATCAACATGAATTTTGTATCAATCAAAGAAGGTTGGGAAGCCAAAGACGACTCAGAACCCTAAGGGCCCCCAAGAAAGGACCACACTTCTTGTATTACAGTAGTAGCAGGGCACAAACAAGTAAGGTGATCTCCTTTGCAAATCCTTCAAAAGAACTTCATCTTACATCTTACATGTCTAGGATTCTCAATTGTATGAATTACCCAAGCATGAATTGCAGTGGCTGGTGACATGCTCCCAGCATGAATTACAGAGGCTAGTAGAAAATCCCCAACATGAATGGCAGAGGTTGGTGATGAATCCCCAACATGACTAGCAGAGGTTGGTGATGTATGTGCAGTGTGAATAGCAATGGCTAGACTTGTGCCCCAAGCATGACTTATAGTGGCTAGTTGTTAGTCTTCAACATGACTAACACAGGTTTTTGATCCATCTCCAACATCACTAACAAGGGTTGGTGATATAATGCCAGTATGTGGCTGACCCTCACAAGACATAGTCGAGGAAGGTAGCATCCAAATATCACTAAAATAGGAAGTGCGGAAAGGGATGAACATTTCTATCGAAACCGACCTACTAGACATGGCGTAAACATGGTGGATCGGTGCCATGAAGTCAAAAGTACCCATAAGGGAAGAATACATTCCGACATCAATATTCTCAGTGGTCGGCTGAGAATTGTCAATTATGGAGATCGACGGTCCAACATATGCATTGGGACTACTGTACGCAAAGGATAACTGGTCGATTGTCACGATCTTCCCTTCATGAGGAAAACAAAGACTACAGAAGATGGACGATACAATGACAACCATATCATAGGTCCAATTGCATCCTAGTAACAATTTATAATCAAGAGGTGCATTGACTACCTCAACCTCCACCTCTACCATATTCCCACCTAACTAGACCGGAAAGGCAGGAAGAATACCATGAGGGTGGAAGGAATGACCGTCAAAATAAGTCAACATGTTTGATGATTTAGAAAGATTGGGAGAACCGAGAGCTTTCCAATAAATTAGGGGCATCACACATGTAGAAACACCTTCATCAACAACCACACATTTGATGGTATACTTTGAGTACCCCACATGGATTTGGAATGCCACATGGTAAGGAAAGTGAGGCTTCACATTTGTGATGTCAAACTTGATAACTTTTGAGCCAGTGGGTTCTATAGCTCCCAACGCAGATAGTAAGGAATTTCTCTATGAAGGACATGTCTGGAGTACCTCCAAAGCTGACATTTCACAAGGGGTTTGACCTAGGTCCTCAACAATAGAGTAATTATGGGTGGCTCTAGCATTTGGATTGTGGGTAGAGCGATTGATTACTCCTTTCAGAATATGAGGTGGTGGCTTTGGTTTTTCAATCTGTAAATTTATCTCCAGAGGCGAAGGAGGAGATTCTAGACCAGGTATAGCCTCTGAAGAACTGTAATCTCAATATCAAGTCGCTACATGAACTTTCGCATCAACCATATTGATACACAAATAGTCATCGTCTTGCAACGATGGGTTTTGACTCCCACCAGCTGCATTTCTAGTATTTGAGAAGCTCGAGGCCATGTGATAGTTATGTGGGAATGAATTTGTCAGCATGGTGGGTGGTAGAGATAATAGCCTCCCAGCTTCCGCAAGTTTGGGGCATAAATGAGTAAGGTGATCATCTGTGCAAATATTACATGGAAATTTCACCTTACATCTTTCTCTCTTTCCCTCTCCAACATTATTATTCCTCTTCTCATTATTACCATTATCCTTTGGTTTATTATTATTTTTCCCACCCTTACGATTATTATTACGTCCTCTCTTCTTATTCCCACCTGGTTTTTGGTTACGATTTGGGTCGGTCGACGATTGCATAGAATGTACATCCACTGACTGAGTGGCATTGGAGGACACAGACAAAGCTGGCCCTCCTATAGATTGGCTTAGAGACAACTCTTTCAAATGGATTCTCACCAAGTCTATGGATTTCACATCAATGGAGCCTAAAATGCCATCGACATGAGGTCCAGGATTTTGTTTAGGGCCATAAGTTGGTCGTGGTGCATCTTAAAGAATATGGTATAACATCCCAAACTGAGCATATATAATATCTAACTGTTGTGCTTTGTAGATCGCTTCTTCCTCAGTGGTCACCCTAGATGTAGAAACATCCTTCGTGATAGGAGGCTGCAAAAACTTGAGAAACCATTCTAAAATAAGTGTCAGGGGTATGGAGGTGTTTATCAACCTCTTATGTGTAAGCCACTCCTGGATATGATCCAAGATATGAGTGGTTGTGTCCTGGCGAAAAGTCGAAAAAATTTCTAGGCCAGCATTACAACGAACCGAAAATTGGAAGTGGTTAAGGAAGACCAACACTATCTAACTAAAGGTCCCATATGCCCACCTAGGTAGCTTGATATACAATTTCACAGTGACCCCAATGATGTTGCATTGAAATAATATTAACCAAATAGAATTGTCATTAAAGTAATTCGAAGAGCACCATAGGTGAAAGGTGGTGACATGATCACCGAGATCCTCGCCATTATTACCTTCGAATGTTGGAATGTCCAAAGGACGCTTGGTGGGGATGGGGGCCCATGTAGGATCATGAGACACAGAGTCATTCATCATCTTGGACAAGTATGGTAGATTAAGCATGGCCATAAAACGGAGATGAGGTTGCGACATCTCGCCCCAAGCTCCCTGGAAATATTGTGTTTGAGGAACTATAGTCCATTCAGGGTTTTGTTAAACATCATGGCCTTGTACAGGATTGTAAGACCCTCCTCTGGGATGATTCATAAAATTTTGATTGGGAATGATTTTAGTAGGAATTTTCTAATGGGTGTTATAAAAATTTCCCCCAGCCGGAGTGGATCCAAGTTGGGGGTTTCCCAAAGTGTAAAACTGACCTCCTCCAGGTGTGAATCCAAAGGATAGAGGTGGATTCATCATGCCAAACATGTTGGTCAGAATCAACACCAAGGAGGTAGGGTGTAGGATGGAACTTGAGCAGAAGCTTGTCCACCAATTTGGTTGTTCCACCCAGAAGCAAGAGGATTAGACCGGTGGTTAAAAGTAAGAATGCCTCCCATATTAGGAGTCGTTTGAGGGATTTGAGAACCACCAAACAAAAATGGAGTATAAGGAGGTGTATTTCCCCCAAGCCCAATGCTAGCATTAGGGCCAACAACTAGGATGGCATTCAAAAACTGTGAAGTAAAGTTAGTCATACCATAGGAAAAAGGACTAGAGGCCATAGCGATGGACTGAACATTATAGCCCAGTGAGCGACCAAGAGACCCAAATGGGTTCGAGCCAAGATATTGAGCATTCACTATAGGATGGGAAATAGTAATGATAGGTGCCTATGGCACTACAACCATGGTGGTTGCAGGATTCAAAGGGGTGCCATTAACTATATTAGGTGTGGGAGTCGAAGGGCTCCCAGTGTTTTGAGTAGTGGAATTAAAGAGAGTCCAATAAATTGGATTTGTAAGCCCATATTGTAATTTAATTTGGTATTTTGAGATGACGAAGAATAGTCATAATATATAAATAGGGCTTGAAGATGAAGTGAATTATGTCATCCATATAAATAAATTGAGTTCTTTTATTTTCTATTGTGTCATCTCATAAATCTACAAATAATCATCATTTTATGAGATTTTGGATAAGAAGAACATCATCATTTTTCTTCAAATAACCTCAATACGATCAAGAATTTATTCGAAATCAAGTTAGATGTTATATGTATATTTTTAAAAGAATAAGTGGTGTCTAAGGATTTTCAGATCAAGTGGTATCAGCGCTATTTTTTATGTGTATTTGMAAGTTGTTGATGTGATGAGGTCCAATACTTAAGTTGGTRAATATTTTGAAGACTCTTATCAAGAGGAMAAAATAAATAAATCTCTCATGAAGTTGAGGCTACAGAATAATATTAATCGACAAATCCAGAAGGAAAATTCTGAGTAAGGATACAATTGTGGGCTCTTGAGGAAGAGAAGTAGAGGCTGCAAGATCAACTGATATGTCATGAKGAATTCCATAAGGGTATTTTTCATGAGTTGTAAAGAATTTTTCAAATCAAGAAGCAAGTATCAGAACCATGAGAATCAATACAATTGATTACTCCTTCCAAGAATTGAAGGAGGCTATGTGCACAACTCTTGTCTTGGCCCTTCCCAACTTCACAAATACTTTTGTCCTGGAATGTGATGCTTATGGGAAAGTAATTGGAGTGGTCCTCATGCAAGATGGAAATACTTTATCCTTCAATAGAAAACAACTTTCATAGTGACATCTTGGCCAATCAATCTATGAAAATGAAATGCTTTCTATTATGCATGTTGTGGATCTCTGACGACATTATTTATTGGGGCAATGCCTCCAAATTAAAACAGACCATCAGAGCCTCAAGTATTTTTTGGAACAAGAAATTTTATCCCTAGAACAACAAAAATGGGTGACCAAGCTATTTGGATATGATTATGAGATCATTTATAAGAAGGGAAAATAAAATGTGGTGGGTGACGCTCTTTCCAGGAGGTATGAAGAAGAAGGGTCCCTTTTTTCCCTCTCTTTCATTCTACCAAATTGGCTCCAATTTGTTCACCAGGAATGGATGCAATACCCCAAAACTTCTCGACTGATCCAACAACTGCAAGAAAATTCTCTAGTTTCTTCATTGTAGTCGTGGCATAATGAATATCTCCACTACAAATGTTGTCTATATTTAATCAACCAATCACAACTTAAATCCACAATGTTGTTTGAGCTTCATGGTTCACCCACAATGAAGCATTCAGGTTTTACCAAAACCTATGAAAGGGTAAAACATTATTTTTTCGGGGATGGTATGAAACAAGATGTTTGCACCTTTGTGGTTGAATGTGATGTTTGTCAATGCAACAAGAGAGAAATTATCAAAGCTTCGGGCACACTACAACCACTTTCAATTCCACGAGCTATTTGGAGGGACATTTCTATTGATTTCATTGTGGGCCTACCTAAATCAAGAAATAATTCATTCTTCATGGTGGTAGTTGATCGTCTTTCCAAATATGCTCATTTATGTTATGTTCAACACCCATTCACCACATCCATAGTGGCTCAAATTTTCATGGATCATATTTTCAAGCTTCATGGCATGCCTCATTCTATTGTCTCTAACAAACATCCCACTTTCATAGACAATTTTTGGCAAGAATTATTCAGGATCCAGGGAACACAATTGAATCTCAACACTTCCTATCACCCCCARACTGATGGGAAAACTAAAGTTGTCAACAAGTGTTTGGAAACATATTTGCAGGGTTTTCATATGATATGAAAAACCAATGGGCTAAGTGGTTACCCCTAGTTTAATGGTGGTATAACACATCTTACCATACAACTACTCACGTCACTCCTTTTGAAGCAATATATGGAAAAMATCCACCTTCAGTTCTTGTATACAGCCTATGTGTATACAAGGTTTAGGTGGTTGACCAAACCCTTACAGGTCGAGAGGATATTCCTTGTACCCTCAAAGATAATTTGGTAATGTATCAGAATAGCATGATGTAACAAGAAGATCAAGGTCGTTGTGAAAATCAATTTGTTTAAGGGGACCAGGTGTTTCTTCGACTGCAACCTTATAAGAAGGCTCCACTCAAGGATGAACATTGTTAGAAACTTGTGCCTAAATTTTATGGTCCTTATATAGTTCTCAAGCATGTGGGACTGATTGCTTACCAATTATATTTTCCCATTCATTCTAAGCTCCATCCTTTTTTCATGTCTCCTGCTTAACGAAGGTGATTGAAACTAAGTGTCAAATTCAAACTAGTCTCCCTGAGTTGGATAAAGATGKATCCAGTTGATTGTAGCCACAAKCTGTCTTGGACCAGTGTGAGCATTGTCTCCATCACTTCACCATCAAGAAAGTGTTAGTAAAATGGAAAGATAAAWCTCTAGTAGATGCCACATGGGATCCAACTACCATTCTACAACAATTTCCTCATCTCAATCCTTGAGGAAAAATATTTTTTTAAGGGGGAGGGCATGTTAGAGACCTAACCTCCCTAACCCCTTATATAGGTAGAATAATATATTTTCCTTGTAAGAAAGTCCAATATTAATAAGGCTTAGTAATAAGGAAGAATAAGTCAAATGTAAGAATACCCATTAGAATCTTCCGCTTCTAGAAGATATTCCTCTAGATTGTTGTTGTGATATATAGATTTAGTATAAATAGAATTCAAGGGCATGAGAAGTCTTGTCTTGAAAATTATAGTAATAGAGAATTGCTCTGTTGGAGATTTCCCCCTAGAGGAGGCAAGTGAACATTATTTCCTATCAATAAAGGTATTATTTTGGTGTTTCATTTTCATATATTGTGTTGTTTCGTTTTTATTCTCTGCAATATTTCTATTTCCTTCTATTATAATAGATCTGGTACCTTACACAAGTTCAACAGATGTTTCCCCATCTGATGGGGGGAATCAACGCAATGGAGAGAATTAATCCTAAGGGGGGAGGACTGATCCAGGTGGATATCAG
>JASDQU010013471.1:17328-39441 GCA_032191745.1 Picea mariana | reverse complement strand
GCTTCATAATCTCCTATTACAACGTGAGATTCCTCTTAAATTGATGCCTCACCTTGTTAGTAGTTTTATGTTTTCTTCATATCATACATGTTTCCCTTTCTTTAAGTTTTAACTCAGATACAAGAAAAGGCCTTTGATTCACTTGCCTCATTAATTCGTGTTTTAAAATCGTTCTTTTTACATTGTAAATTAGAGATAACTAATCCTAAAAGAAATACATACCTACATCTCCCTTATCTTTCATCCTCCATGACAGTACCAGTTACAAGGCAACCCAACGCCGAACTCTGTCTTTCGGATCAAACCAGTATTGCCCTAAATTTATTCAACACCATCTTGCAAACAATAAATAATGTTCATGGGAATCAATTGAGAGATATATCAACATTCAGGAAAACTGGGAATTCCAACAGAGACGGTTGAGAAACCAACCTTAATCTTCATCATTTAAGTAGTTGTATTTATTGTCCTCTCTTCCTCTTTTATTTCAGATGCTTTGACGGTATACTTTAGAGCCTTAAAATATAAACTCAGGAACAACAATCACATTGGCTATTGATGTAGAGCATGCCTTATCTACATGTTGACATCAATAATTGGTAATTGGTGTTGACATCAATGTTGGTATTGCCATCAATGCCAAAGGGGGAGATTGTTGGATCATGTTGTCATTGATGCCAATGGTTTGATTGATTGATGTCATTGATTGATGTCAATTGATTGATTGATGTCAAAGGATTGATTGATTGATGTCAAGTGATTGATTGATGTCAAAGGATTGATTGATTGATGATTGATGTAATATAAAATGTATTGTCCTTGATGAGAATGCATAGATAAAGATGGATCAATGAGTTGTCATTGATATGATGAAGATGGATCAATGAGTTGTCATTGATACATGATGAAGATGGATCGATGTGGTTTCATTGGTATATGATGCATTGTTGGAAAAATGTATAGATGAATCATTATTGCCTTATCATGATTGATAAGGTGCACAAATGGATGAACTCCAATGTGGTCCCCTTATGGTGAAATCCCTCATGGGAAGACTCTTTGTCGATTGAGTTATCCAAAAAGAATGGTTGGAGGACCCATGCTCTCATTATTTTTTTATCATGATTGATAAGGTGCAAAAATGGATGAACTCCAAAGTGGTACCCTTGTGGTGAAATCCTTCATGGGAAGACGCTTTGTGGATTGAGTTATCCTAGAAGAATGGTTGGAGGACCCATGCTTGTATGTGGAATAATGAGATGAAGATCAAGGAAATTGTTGGTGGAACTATCCTAGATGGATAATGCTTGTAATTCCATTTCTGGTTGTATGTAGAATGTCACATAACTCCTCATGGTTTGAGAGTTATGGCCTTACGAAGATGAAGGACCCCCACATGAAGGCTTGAATCCCCCAAGGTCAAAGAAGTGAAAGTGACCTAAAATAAGAAATCATTTTTTAAATGATAAAGTAAAGTGACAAAGTCAAGGTGGATTATTTAAATAATAAAGAGAAGTGACAAAATGAAGAAATGATAAAGTAAGGTGACAAAATCAAGAAGGAATATTTATGGAAAGTGGTTAACCCTAAAAATAAGGAAAATAGGTTAAGTGACCTACAAATGGCTTAAGTGAATTAAAAGAAGAAATCATTATTTAAATGATAAATTAAGGTGACAAATTAAAGGTGGATTATTTAAATAATCAAGAGAAGTGACAAAATCAAAAAATGATAAAGTAAGGTGACAAATCAAGAAGGAATATTTAAATGATAAACTATTGGAGAACTTTCTATTTATAGAAAGTGGTTAACCCTAAAATAAGGAAAATAGGTTAAGTGACCTCGAAATGGGTTAAGTGAACTAAAAATGGGTTAAGTGACCTAGAGGATGAATGTATAAATAAGATAGTGATGGTCTCTTGAAGATCATCTTTTTTGTGGATCAATGGAGAGCTTCTTGTACGAATATCTTTTGGAGTATTGATGGAGAGCTTCTTGTGAGAGCTTCTTGAGAATTTTTGGTGTGGAAAACTTGATAATATTGAAGATATATAGGTGACTGAGGTAATCAGAGATATTTAAGATGAATTTTAGAAGGAAGGTGAAGAAAAAGGGCCGGAATTTAAGGGAGGATAAATACTTTTCATGATGCTTTCTAAGGTATGTTATTTACAGGTCATCTCACCATTTTTGCTATAACTTTTTTTCTATAATGTTTCAGTCCGTGGGATTTATATTCCACTGGGGAAACATATCCAAGTATATGTGGTAAACAATTTAGTTTGTTGGGTGTTGTAGTTTTTGAGATACACTCCTTGGAAAATAGGGTTTGTGGCTAGTCCTAAAACTAGTCTAAAATAGGTGTTTCGGGTAAAAACATCATTACCTCTTCATAAAAGATCCAAATTCAATGAGAACAATTGTGTTGGTTATATTACAGTATGTAGTATGTTTTTTAATAGTTTTATATATATTCAACAAACATTACGTGCAGGGCACTCTCTATAAGATCGCTCTCTAGAATAAGTTAGAATTCAGCAAGGTATGCCATTTTTTCCATAAATCCTTTTATTAGATGTTACAAGTAGTGAAACTTGGAGGAATTGCATACAACACACTGAAGAACATTGTGTATCAGTTTCATATCTTTATTCAGTACAGGTACAAAGTTATTATTATTTCAAGTTGGGGTTGTTGACTAATCCAAAACTAGTCATGGTTGAGATAAGTAGTTGATGAGTTGGCACATACATGAGGTGTATAGTTGATGATGTTGGTACATATTGATGAGTCATTGTTGATGATCAGTTGAAACATTATTGGTATATACTTGGTACATGGTTGGATGCACTTGTTTATGGTACAGGTTGATTACATGTTGTTTGGCACAAGTTGGTGCATGGTTGATGCACTTGTTTATGTTGACAGATTGATATATGTTGAGGTTTGTTGACTCAACTTAGTTGGTGCTGATAAATTAAGATGATTTTTTCATATAGATTTGGTGCTCTTGTAGAGTTGTACTCTATTCAGTTGTTGTTGAAAAACCCCTGGATTGAAGTCCATAATAAAAATAAAAATTGTACATACATCTTGTGTTCTTTGTGTTCCTTGTGGAGATGATTTGTTGATGATATGTTGTTGATATTTATTCACATCTAACTTATTATAAATGACAACAATGAGTAATGAGAAAATGTTGAATGTTAACTAGGGAGTTTTTGTGTAAGAGGGAAGTTTTGGGAAAAAGATCCCCACACTCATTCAGCCCCCTCCTCTAAGTGTGGTAGGTGTGTCCAACACTCCCATCGTCACTGGTGTAAACTAAGTCTAGAATATGACTCACCAAAAGTGGACCAAACGATGTATATATCAATGTTTGGAAGTTTTCTCTATTCAACAACAACAAGACCTGAGATCATGTAGGTTGTAGGACTCATGGGGAGATTTCAATCTACACCTAAAGAAACTCACTTAAAAGAAGTAAAAATAATATTCAGAAACCTTCAAGGCACCCTAGAACTTGGATTATGGTATCCAAATGACAAAGAATTCAATCTAACTACATATACTAAGGAAGATTGGGCTGGTAGCATAGATGATATGAAAAGCAACAGTGGAGGAGCATTTTTATTAGGAAAAATTCTGGTAGCATGGTTAAGAAAGAAACAAACATCCACATCACTCTCTACAATAGAGGCAGAATACATTGTTGTTGAATCCTACTGGAAACAAGTTCTTTGGATGAAGCAAACTTTAGAAGGAATACAAATAATATATATTAATCCCATTACTATTAACTATGATAACACTAGTGCCATAAGTATCTATGAAAATCCATTCATGCATTCTAAAACCAAACACATCCCAGTTAAATAACATTTCCTAAGAGATCATGTTACCCAAAAAATATTTAAAATAGTGTATGTAGACACCAAAGAACATATTGTATACATTTTCACAAAACCTTTGCCCATGAGTACTTTTGAAAATCTTCGACATAAATTAGGAGTAATTCAAAAACCTCATTAAAAACTATAAAATTGTATTAGAAGAGGCACATGGTCAGGGGGAGCATTTCCACAAGGGGAGCAAAGAAAGATCCCCTCTGTCATTGCTGTCAAAGGGGGAGAATATTGATAAGGGAAGAAATTTCAAAAAGAAAAAGGTTGTCATCCATGCCAAAGGGGGAGAATGTTGGAAATGGTGTTATGGTGTTGGAATTGATGTCAAACAGGGACAAAATGATCAATGTCGATTATGGAATTAATGTCAAGAATATCAATATAGTATTATCATTATATGTCTTTGAGATCCTAAAAGATCAAGAGAAACAATGTAGGACGTTTTGCAGAAGCAGATCGTGATCACTATTGATCATGATAGGATCAACTGTGATCCCATGAGTCTAAATCTCAGGAGAGATAGCATACAAAGAATCCATGTACAAAAGGATTAAATAATGCACAATAATTATTAAAATCTCAGAATAAATAGAGATGAAACAGATCAGAAGCAAGAAACATTAATCAAAGCTCAAAAGGGAAAGCACATTAACACGATAGGGATTGAATTCCCAACAGATCAACGATATTGGTTCAGTTGGAATCAAAGTATAAACCCAAAATACTAGAAGAGATGACACACATGAGGCTCAGAAGAGATGATGCATTTAGCCTTCCATTATCATTTCAGGACAGTCTAGGACCATAAGATTAAGGGGATGTCAGAGGTTGGGAATAATTAGATATCAACCGACAGATCTGAAGCAAGAGCTTTGGGAGGTTTTCCAGCCATTAATATCAAGGAAGGAAATGATTCATCTGATCTAAGAAACATTTTGAGAGTTATATTGACTGTCTGATCGAAATAAAATGGAAGGATAGGATAAGAAAGGCCAATGACATGAGATCCCGAATAGCCAAAATATCGACAACCGTTGGGTCATGTTAATATTTTTGCATCAAAGAAGGATGGTTAGATGAATTCAAGTTACTCGAGTCTTATTCAGGGAATCTCACTCTAGGAGAATTGGTAAGTGGGAAAAGAGAATAACCTGGAGTCCTGAAGACCGAAACGAATCTAGACCATTGATCTAGAACTGACAATCATTGGATCAAGGATTCACCAGATCTCGAATAGTGGAATTCTCGACAACCGTTGGATCGTGTTAATATTTTTTGTGTCAAAGAAGGATTGTTAGATGAAGTCAAGTTACTAAAGGTTTAGTCAGGGAATCTAACTCTGGAAGAATTGGGAAGTGGGAAAAGAGAATAACTCAAAGTCCTAAAGGCCAAAATGAATCTACACCATTGATATAGAGCTGATCATATTTGTTGGATTAAGGATTCAGATGAACCTACAACCATTATATCTAAGAGAAGGACATGTGACACATCAGGAAATACACGTTAGTAAATATCATGTCAACAAGGACATGTGGTGCAATCAAATGGTGACAAGTTTCAAGGTCCAGTTCAAATTTTAGGTACACTTAACTCACAAATCTAAGTGACACATGGAAACCACTCGGCCAGTGCCAAATCAACACTAACATAAAACATTTACGTCACTTCAGAAGTTTTTCCTTCGAGGGAAACCAGCAACTACTCGAAGAGTCGAAGGATGAACTCAATGGTAATTATTGATCTAAGATCCTCCATATTCTAACATGACCGTTAGATCAAAACATAGTGGAAATATGACTGAAGCACTACCATGTTAACCACTTTGGCACTGAGCAACTCCGGTGGAAATTGGAACAATAGTTACCCGGACCTCTGAACCCCTGAAGTCCCAAAGTCCTGAAGTAAATAGTAGTCATCCATATCAATATTTGATTAAGTCATGGTCGTTGGATTAAGCAGTGGAAGTATAGTGTAAGGATCAAAGATAGACCACTGATTTGGTTCTAGGAACCATGCTAACCATTATATCAATTCGTGTGAGAGGTAAAAACTTTGAAAGAATGGATGAAATAGAAAAAGATTGAAGGAAAAAGTACAGAGGAAAAGGATCCAGCCCCCATTCAAGGGTTACAAACACATAAGCTATGAAGCGTTGGGAGCATCTCTTAAATTAATAAGCCCGTGGTTTTTCACATATGGTCACATGTAAATGGTTTGAAGGAAGCACCTCTGTAGAATTTGATTTCTGCAATATTTACAGAGACATGGAATTGAGTTAAAAATGAAATCAATCCATATCAATGATTGATTTATGAAAATAACTCTAATGAATTTGAAAATCCTTCATGATAATGCTTGAATAATAATGAAGAAAAACAAATATTAATTTTGTTAATCTAAATAAAGAGGTATGATGGTCCAAAGAAAGGGACACAAGGATTCATAGCTCACACCAGTTGGGTGACTATATAAGAAAGGAAGAACGGTGAAGAAGAAGTCTCTTTGTAGTCCATATCAGAAGATCAAAACAACGATAGAGCCCAAGAAGAAGAATTGATTATTCTTATTATTACACATTATTTTTGTCATCCCTATGATCGTTAATGATGTAAACCTATATGTTTCCTTTAGAGGGGTTAGTGGCCTGAGTTCCTGAAGAAATAAGGGAGAAGAACTTTTTCTAAGAAAAGAAGTTGCATTCTCCTTTGTAAAAACTCTATTAAAGAGGATGTTCACAGGTTGCTATATAGGGAGGGTGAAAAAATGCCTGATTTTCACAGGCTACACCATAGCTAAGTCGTGAAGTGTTCGCAGGTTGCTATATAGGCAAGGTGTGAAAATGCTCATACATGGGAAAAATGAGCATCTTCTCGATTCTTCAAGAAGGAGAAACTTCCATGGTGAGGTGTCATCTGAAATATTTGGATATTACTTTCTTTCATGCTTTAGTGGGATCATCCTAACCTCCTCACCTTATCCTCTTCAACTTATAAAAGGAGAGGAACTCTCATGGAGAAAGTTAGCTTTTGGGATTAGCTTGGATTGGATTGAGCTTTGGAGATTGTTAGCTTGGCTAGATGATCCATTTTGTCAAGATAGATTGTGAATATTATCAGATCTATGCTCTCAAAATTCTTGGAGTGGAAGTGTGTGTGGAACGAAGGAAAATTGGAAGGGACCTTACGACATCAAGGCCATGGTTGTAATCTCTCTTTCACATTTAATATGATACAGTAATATGATTCTTTCCTATAAATCTTGTTGTGTTTTATTATATGATTCCTTGATCACATACATAGGTTTATATTGAGTTTATGCTATTACTATCATTTTGGTTGGTTGCATTCTTTTGCAGGTTCATCATTGTATGAGTGTTGGAACGAAGCTAGGATAGTGATGGCGAGAGGAAGTGGCGTTTAAAGGGTATGTCGCCTATCCCTCTTTAGTTAGTAAATTCAATATCTAAAACTTAAGGAAAGCATCATGTTCTAGTGTGTTTTGTTCTAGATCTAGGTGGATATAGGGAGATCAGTTAGTGTTCGCACCTACTGATTTATCCGTTAACAAAAATGGCGACTGCACTGGGGAATAGATTGTTTCCTAGTTAGTCTAGTTTCCCTTGCTTTGATTGCTTGATTTTTGGTTTCTGAGTCAGTGGGAGATCCATCCAGACTGTCTGGATCTGAAAGTTCACTTAGAATATTTGTCCTTTTTCCAAATTCCTTTTGATTATAGAAATTCCCGCACTTCACCTATATATAGCCTGCGAAAAACTTTTATTTTCGCACCTCACTGTTTAAACCAGTGTGACATTTTCACACCCTACCCATTACTAGCCTGCAAAAACTATTGATTTTCGCACTGTAATATACTTCTGGCTTGCGAACTTGTTTGTAAATTTTTTTTGGATTGGGTCTTGTTATATTTTGATGCCCAATTTTGCTTTGATCAGTTGGATTGAACTTTTGGAACCTATATTTATCTATTTACAGTCTGCTTGACATTCTTTGAGTTGATTTTAGCCATCTTTTCTTTGTTTGGTTTTGAAGGATTAGTCTCTTGCTTTGAGTGTCTTTCAATTACAAAGTGTGTGTTTTATTTAGAATTGTTTAGGGAAAGATCAGATTTCTTCTAAATAGTTCACTTTAAAAGAAAACTTTTAGTTTGGGTTTCTTTGTTTTAAGTTCATTATTTCTTTTAGTGAAATTTTTGAAACAAAAAGATTTAATTTCTTGCTTTATATTAGATTGGGGGCATCCTTGCATTTGAAGTAGCGAAATTGCATGATTCTTGGCATTTTTTGGTCTTAAATTCTGAAAAACATTTTTGGGGGGGGCATGAATCGTGTATTGGTATACAGTCTCTTTGAATCATTTCTTGAAGATATTGATATTGATGAGTTTTAAAATTTTTGGACATTGTGCATATGGGAATGATAAATGTTTTCTCCTTCTCGTAGCATAGCTTTCATTGAAATGAAAAGATTGCATCTTCATCTCTTTGCATAATTTTCGAGTCGGTCAAAACACTATATTGTCCACGCCATTTTCCTTTTGAGTAACAACAACCTTAAAAAATAAAGTGATTATAAAAATTGATTTGACATTTTTATATTTTCTGGTAGCAAACCTACATTAGATTAGTTGTAGGGCTTTGGAATAGGTGTGAAAGATAACTTTCCAAAGCTACAAACAAACACAGTATCTTGTGATAGGGAGAGTTAAATCCACTTACTACAGTTTTTCCTGGGAAGCCCTTCTCACACAAGGGTCAATCACGAGGTCGCATTATGACTTGCAGAGTTACTCACCCTGCTTTGTTGGTCTCAGTGTAGAGATTGTGCGTATTATGGGGGTCACTTGAAGGTATACCCACAATTATGAGTGGAATCCTTTCGAGTTGATTTCAGGCTAGATACCCTGCCTTTGTGCATGGATTGAACTGTCGACTATTTCCCCAGGAATCACTGTAGTAAGTGGTAACCTTAGTGGCCTATCTCTCTAGGTTCCTTACACTAGGTGAATATGGAGGGGCAAGTCTCCATGGTACCTAGAATCGACATTGGCAAAACTCACTCAGGCTCCTTGGAGGATATACCCATGATTATGTGTGGGAACTTGCACCAAGGTGTAAGTCTGTTAAGCAGGTCGTCAACGTAACTTTTCCACTTGCTCTATCTCAGCCCCTTCTTACTTTGTTCCTGTGACGTTGGATTTCATCACCAACTAGTGTGCTCATTGTGAGAAGGTTTTGTTTGCTTGTTTGCTTACTATATTTTTAACGTGTGTTATTTGTTTTCCCTAGTGGACTCTAGATTGGATATTTATTTAATGGTGCTAGTTCCCGGAATGACCAATGAAGGAACCCCTTCTCCAGGGGAACCTTTTGTTTTTCCTTCTTATGGAAACATTGGTCCTCCTCACATTGCTACTTTGAGCCTTCCAGGTCTCACTATTGGATTATTGGAGTGGTTGTTTTCCACTCAGGTAATCCCAAATGTAGTAAGTGCTTCAGTCATAAGCATTTCCCTTCAAGAACATCAACCTCATGTTGATCCTTCACCGTCTTCACCAGTAAGATCTTCTTCTCCTTTTTCACTTGCAAGGTATTCTTCCATTTCATCTTCTTCTCTGAGTGAAAGATCTCAAGCTAGTAACTCGGTGAATAAAAAGAAGAAGAAAAGGAAGAATAAGAAGAAGAAAAATAAGAAAGGATCCAAACTTCCAACCACTGCCAGACATGTTGGAAAACAACCAATTACTATTGATCATGCTAGGAGTGTTGATGATGTCAAGATCATCCAAACAACCCGTAAGCCCAAGTACCCTTGCAGGATTTGTAAGGGTATCCATCTTATTAAGGATTTCCCTAGTCTATCCAAGGTTATAGAAGTATGGTCTACACACCTTGACCAACCCATGTCGTTATCCTCTGAACAACATGTTGATGACCTCTTGTCAACTAGTCACGATACCGTTGGGAAGAAGAAAAGTAGAGTCAAGTTCCCGTGTATGTTATGCAAAGGGAGTCATCTAACTCACCTTTTCACTCGTATGGAGAAAGCCTTGAAATTACTGGAAGACATGATTGTTTCACAGCCTTAACTTCCAGCTGCTTATCACAAGCTTTCTCTCAACCCACCTGTAGTTGATGGAATGATCAATCCTATTCCCTCGTCATTCAGTCTAGTTGATCAAGTGGTCAATATGGTCACGTCCTTGGTTGAACCAGTAGACCAAGTGGTCGATCCGATCCCATCCTCGGTTGATCTCACTCTCCTATTAGAGAGTGAAACCCAAGCGGTTGATCCTTTTCCAAGCGTCGATCCCATTCTCCCCTTGGAGAATGCAACCCAAGTGGTCGATCCAATCTCATCATCGGTCGATCCTACTCTCTCGCTCGAGAGTAAACCCGATACTGCCCACATTTTTCTCGTTGATACAGACTCTGCTGTGTCAGGGGGTGTTCCTCCTTCTCCCGTGAAACCCCCTCCAAGTAATCAGGCCATCCTTTTTAATTGGGGTGTGCTAACTGGACCTCGTCTTCCCTCTCACATTCCTTTTCAGATTATAGTGCAAGTTTATGGTCGGGATGTTCCTCAGATGTTGATAGATGAAGGTGCGTCCATTATCATTTTGTCCTCTTTTGCTTGGCAAGCTTTGGGTTGTCCTCAACTTCCCCGATTACGCAAAATTTGTTATCTTTTAACAGAAGAGCAAGTCAACCTTTAGGGAACCTTCCTCAATTTCCTATAACTTTGGGAGGGAAAACTATGTTTATTGTTATCATGGTCATCCAAGACCCCTTGGATTTTACTTTACTCCTTGGGCGAGATTATGTCTATGCCATGAAAGATATTATGTCCACTCTTTTTCGCATGATATATTTCCCACATGATGGAAGAATGGTGAGTATCTATCAACTTTCATTCATTGGTCCTGACTGGATTACCTCCCTAAATGCTTCTTATATGAACATAGTATCACCCCTGCCACATTTCAATTACGTGGTGTTGTCTCCCATGACTTCAAATTCTGATGACTTAGATCCAGTAGTTGACATGGTGATATCTTTGATAGGGTTGTTAGAGCCTGATCTCTTTACTCCTATCGTGACCCTTGACATGGTGTCCTTCCAGAATCTGTTTCTTCCTTCCAGTGAAGACCTCTTGGAATCCATGACCAAGTTATGTCCCTTGACATGGTGTCATTTTGGAGCATTGTCCTCTTGCAATCCATGAACAAGAAGAGACTTTGAGGATAGTTTTTGTGTCTCTGAGGCCACCTCATTAAAAAATGAAACAAAGGTCTTTGAGCATGATTTTCTGATTTCAAGCTCATTTAAAAATGAAACCATCCTAGAGCATTGTTTTCTGATTTCAAGCTCATTAAAAAAATGAAACCTACGAGGATAGTTTTTGCATCTCTGTGGCAACCTCGTTAAAAAATGAAACAGAGGTTATGAACATAGTTCATGTTTCTATGTCAATCTCGTTAAAAAATGACACAAATGTTTGAGGCTTATACCTAGAGTCACGAGCATAGTTCTTCTCATGTGTCAAGCTCGTTAAAAAATGAAACAACTTCCCCCTCTCCATTTGGGTCAAGTCCTACATATAGTATTTGAAGCTTCATTTCATTCTCCTTTGTAGTTAAATGAAATAAAGATTGGGGGGTATTTGCCTTAGCCTCTAGACTTCATGCTGAATTTAGAGCCGCTAGTTTCTTAAGTTGGGGGCTCAGTACCAACCATCCCTGTGTTATGCATTGGAAATTCCAAGCATAGTTTTCTATGGTTCAAGCTTCTGTAAAAATGAAACCACTTACCTCAAGCATAGTTTCCTCTAGTTCAAGATTGTGTAAAAATGAAACTAGGTCCAAGCATAGTTTTGTTTTGTTTTAAAGCTTGCATAAAAATGAAAACAATCCCGAGCTTAGTCTTTGTTCTTTCTCATGCTCGTAAATACATGAGAATACATTACCGATCTTAGTCTTTGTTCTTTCTCATGCTCGTAAATCAATGAGAATGTAACCAAGTATACTTTTATCACTTTTTTAGACTCATAAAGGTTATACAAAAAAGGAACCCACCGGAGTTCCCTTTAAGCTCTTTTTAGACTCTCTAAACATGAAAATATTTCCGAGTGATCTTGTTCTTTTCACGCTCGTTAAAGTATTTGAAGAAAACATTTGTTGATCGATAGTTTACCTCATTTTCAGTCTCATCATACTACTTTATGAAAAAGGAACTGACATAGTTCTCTTTAAGTGTTTTTCAGATTCTATAAACATGAAAAACCCCTGAGTTTTCTTTCTTTGGACTCATAAAAAAACATTGAAAGGCCCATGTGGTTCCGAACCACTACTTCCTAGGGTTCGTTAAACATATTCTAAGGGACTCATTCGAAGGATGAGCTTACATTTCAAGCGTATGTTATCCTCCTCAAGCTTGTGTAAAAATAAAGAGGTACTCGCTAGAAATGGTGGGGGGAAATTTGGGAAAGAAATGTGTCTAAACCTGTATTCCATGGAAGAGTCGCTTTTTGAACATGACACCCTTTCACTTGCCTTGTGTCTAGGTTGGAAAATCCACTTGTCTCTTGATCATACTCCTTATAAGATTACCCGTTGGTCTATGTTCCCTATTGTTGAGTCAGTATTTCCAAGATAGTTGTCATGTCGTCAATATGTTCAAAGAGAAGTTCAACTCGGAAATCCTTATATTGCATCAACCATTTATGCAGTCCTTAAGCCTTATATTGTGTCGGCCATCCTTAAGTCCGTCCTGAGTTACTAGTTACTTTGATCTACATCAAATCTTTTTAGCTGTCTTGTGTCATTGATGGAGGATACAATAAGGCCCTCCTGTGAGGAGTCTTTTCCTATCGACTTCAACTCATTATCCAGGAATTAGACTTAGAAACTAATTGGTACCTTGGAACTTGCATGCCTCAATGGCAGGTTTCCTCACTTTTGACAGTGGGTTTTCATTATTGACCCCTGATTAGGAGATTCCATCGAGTGTTCGACTTCAGCTCATTAATTCACATTCATTAGATTGTACTAGTGTACCTTGGGAGTCATTGACATTAATGGTGATTTCCCTTGCACTTGTTAATGGTATACACTAATGACCGGTAATCAAGTGGGTTCTACCATGTTCGAATTTGACACATGTATTCACATGGTTAGATTCGTACTATAAAGTGGTGGAGATGAAGACCCTGAATCTGTTTTGATAGATTCAGGTTGCGTTGGAGTATATTCAGTTTGTACTGTTGCATAGATACACATTGTATGCCTCGTGGCTATGTTCAAATTTGAGTCTTTAACACATAGATCCACAATGTATTTTTTGGTGGCTATGGTCAGATTTGAGTCATATTGGCATGGATCCACAGTGTATGTTTGGTTGCCATGACCTGTCTTACTTGACATGGATCTTTGCATATCAGAATTTATGCTCTGAGTCATTTGTATTCTGAGTATGGGAATTCCTACCTCAGTGATGATATATTATTGTCGTGTATTGCCTTGTTTGTTGGCAGGTTTCTGATTGACTGTTCCTTGTTCCCTACACACACTCGACAAAGTATTTTAGCTATCACTCTATTCTAACTTCATACTTTGGGGAGCTCTCTCTTACACATTATTTTTGCAATCCTTATGATCGTTAATGATGTAAACCTATATTTTTCCTTCAGAGAGGTCAATGGCCTGCGTTCCTGAAGAAAGAAGGGAGAATAACTTTTCCTAAGAAAAGAAGTTGCATTCTCCTTTGTAAAAAGACTATTAAAGAGGATGTTCACAGGTTTCTATATAGGCAGGGTGAGAAAATGTCTGATTTTTGCAAGCTGCACCATATCTAGGTCGTGAAGTATTTGTAGGTTTCTATATAGGCAGGGTGCAAAAATGCTCATATGTGGGAAAAACGAGCATATTCTCAATCCTTTTAGAAGGAGAAACTTTGATGGTGAGGTGGCATCCGAATGGTTTGGATCTTACTCACTTTCATGATTTAGTGGGATCATCCTAACCTCCTCACCTTATCCTCTTCAACTTATAAAAGGAGAGGAACTCTCATGGAGAAATTTAGCTTTTGGGTTTAGCTTGGATTGGATTGAGCTTTGGAGATTGTTATCTTGGCTAGATGAGCCATTTTTTCAAGATAGATTGAGAATATTATTAGATCTATGCTCTCAGAATTCTTGGAGTGGAAGTGTGTGGGGAACGAAGGATAGTTGGAAGGGACCTTACGACATCAAGGCCATGGTTGTAATCTCTCTTTCACATTTAATATGATACAGTAATATGTTTCTTTCCTATAAAGCTTGTTGTGTTTTATTGTATGATTCCTTGATCACATACATGGGTTTATATTGAGTTTATGCTATTACTATGACTTTGGTTGGTTGCGTTCTTTTGTAGGTTCATTATTGTATGAGCATTGGAACGAAGATAGGATGGCGATGGTGAGAGGAAGTGATGTTTAAATGGTATGTCACTTGTCCCTCTTTAGTTAGTAAATTCAATATCTAAAACTTAAGGAAAGAGTCATTTTCTGGTGTGTTTTGTTCTAGATCTAGGTGGATCTAGGGAGATCAGTTAGTGTCCGCACCTACCGATTTATCCGTTAACACTTAAGAAGTGAGGGTGGAAAGGAGAAGCATGAAAGGATTCATATCCTTTACTAAGTAAGTGTAATTTAAGGGATTTGGTGCTTCCTGGGGTTGGTGCCTTAAAAGGGAGTTGGTGCTTCTTGGGGTTGGTGCCCTAAAGACAAGGGATTTTGTTCTTCCTAGGGTTGGTTCCCCGAAGAAGAGTATTCATGTCTCCTAGAGTTGGTTCTCTAAAATGGATTGGTCTCCTTCACTATTCTTCATAAAGCCTTGTAATTCCTATTAATTATATTTATATAATTGATTTTACAAACAATTCCATTGTTGATCTATTATGGTAATTAACAAAATATAAAAGTAATTGCTAATTGTTGAAAAGGGGTAATATTGATTCACCCCCCTTCTCAATATTCCAACAATCATAACATCCAATTAATCCATATCACTAATGAGTCAAAAAATCACAACAATTTTCAAGAAATGTCCTAGCATCCCAAGGGATCCTTAAATACACCACCATTAAATTGTTGGGCCAAGGTATTCCACGTAACCAAATAATATCACATCATCACAAATCACATAATATCAAAGCATCATGAACCACAATATTAAAGCATCGTGAACCACATAATATGAAATAATCATGAATCACATAATATCAAATCCTCATGAATCGCATAATATTAAAACATCATGAAACACATCACATAAGGAAATATCATCAAGCCATATTATCATCATCGATCATTAGGATTAGTTGTTAAGAGTGAATTCCAACATCCATACACCATATAAATATTTATGTCCAAGTATTAATTATTAAATTATGATGAATCTAAAACAACATTAAAATAAATTCTAGCATTAGGGGTGTCGTCGTGATATCATCATGCAAAAAGAGGAAAAATATTCCTTATTTATGACTCTAAATCCCATGCATCATCATCTTATAATTAATGTTTCCAATGGGTGTAAACCCAATTTATTACTTGGTTCCATAAACGTTATTTCTCACTGCTGGCTATTACAAATGGTTCAGTAATACATGAAGATACTTGAAAGTTATTAAAAATGTTCACATGCAATGATAAGGTCAATTTGTAAGCTATGACACCCATGTTTGCTAGGATATAGAAGGGTCCACAATGTCTAGGTTCCAACTTATTCCATTTTCACAAGCAGAATGAACTTCTCTCAGGATTAAATCCGAGGACCACCTTTTCCCCCACCTTTCAACTTCACTATGTTCTTCTCTTGTCTACATAATTATTTTATCAATCTTGGGAAATCTTTAGATACAATTTAATTTTCTCTATCCTCTCTAGTCCTTCTAGAATATCATGTTCTTTCATTAGTCACACTTCCAAATTATCCCAACTCACAAGAGATTTTTTCTTGTATCTGTATAGGTATTGACATGGACTCTTCTTGATAGATGGGTGATACCCATTATTGTTATCAAAATCCACCAAAGGATGATAATCTTCCCAACTGATAGGTTGATTCATTACATACATTATGATCTTGTCTTATAAACTTAAATTTCCTTTTTATTTTTCCATCCATCTCAGTATGGTATGCTATGATAAAACTCAACTTAGTATGCAACTCATGAAACCAACTTTGCCAAAATATAGAGGTGAAATTTGAGTCACGATCATTCACAATTAATTTTGGCACAACATGTAGCCTCATTACTTATTTGATGAATATGGAGAATATGTCACGTGCCTCATGGGTGGTATTTACTATAATGAGATGGGATATCATCCTTACTTGGTCAACAACTACTAATGTGGATTCATTACCCTCAGAGTTGTTCGGTAATCTTATGATGAAGTCCATAGATATTTATTCCTATTTAAAATATGGTACACCGAAGGATTTCTAATTTCTAGTGGGATGCTAATGCTTCACTTTTATCTACTGACATTCTAGGCATTGAGCTACATATGCATCCATATCTGAATTTAATCCTAGATAGTAATACATTTTCGTCATACTTTAATACATCCTTTGATACCCTGGGTGCCAAGAATATGATGAATCATGCGTCTCATGGAATACTAACCTCCTCACATATGGTAAATCTCACGCACCTAAAATGAAGGTTGTATGCAAACGTTTCGGCCCTAGGAAGTTGAGGTACCAAATCCACCAACTTACCTATAGGACCCACATAACTTTTGGCATTTCACCTTCCAGGGTTAGGTTTTTGGATGTCTAGGGTTTTTTCATTCATGAGCAATATCAAAAATGCCTATGGAGCCTCATTGTAATCCATTCTGCTCAGACGGATGCATGTAGAAACCACATCTCTTCTCAGAGATAGATACCACCATTCAAGCAAGTTTATGTTCTGTAGTTTTATAGTTTCATCCTATTTCATTATTTAATAGAAGACATTGTTCACTGGATATTTGTGTCATTCTGCTTATCTTTGTGTTTATTGTATTCAATATGTTAATCAGTTCGTTCTGCTCCTAAATATGGATTAGGGGTATCAGATCAGCCTACACTTCATTTATTTTTCTTCATGCATGTCCCTGACAAGGTCTAGGTACAAGAAGTTGGGACTTGAACGAATCGAGCCATTACAAGATTGGTCGCATCAAGCCTGACAACAACCCATGAGAGATGAAAAAAATATGATGGAGTAGGATATCCTATTAAAATGTTGCTCAAGGGAGCCCTTGTGGGACCAAGGAATGAACTGATGTACAACTTCACACAGATGCTTCGACGGTTGCCCACGGGAGAATCATATTCATCAAGCGTCCATGCAACCCACTTCAAGGTATAGGTAAATTTTGATATTCTAGTATTTGAATGATTTATAGATGCAAATGTTGTAGATAAATGGTTAAATATGCTCGAAGGATATTTTTTGGTCCACAATTTTTCTGATAGGGAAAATATCACTTTTGCACTCCTCAAGGTTCTTCCCCATGTTAAATATTGGTGGGATACTTACTTTGAGTAAAGGGTTGTGGAGGAATCTACAATTTGTTTGGTAGACCCTACATGGGATTCCTTCTGGGATGCCATTAAAGAATAGTACTACCCTATTGGAAGATACAACGACCAATACACCAAATGGACCATCTTACATCAAGAAAGGGACCAGACAGTACCCAACTTCACCAATATTTTCCATACCCTACGCACCAAATTGGGTATCAAAGATTCTAAACGCCATCTGGTGCTCAAATACCATAGTTGTTTACATATATACATTCAAACATAAATGGAGTTCCTAGGCATTGCCTCATTTTTCACGACTTATAGATACGTTGTCAAGATCGAGTAGAAATTTAAGAAGAAACAATAAGAGTTTGGATCTGCAAATCCCTCACAGTCGAAGCAGGGAAAAGGCAACCCCAAACCACACAGCAAGGGACCAAGTCAATATGGCCACCCTTAATACAATCTGTCCAATCCGTAACAAAAGAAGGCAAATGGGAAGACGAAGAAGGACAGAGGAAAATGGTGTGAGTGCCATAAAAGTCCTTGTCACAACACCGATGAATGCCACTCCAAGCAGTCCCTCATGGCCAAGCTAAAGGCCTTCGAGTCAGAGGTCGATCATGATTCTAAGTCAAATCCTGAAGGAGGGAAGAGGATTAACAATGTTGAACCTAGTGCCACAGTCGCTACCACCAAAGTTCGACCAAGAAAACTAGAGTAAGGGGAACGCCTCTTTAACTCTTATATGTGGATCAAGGGGGCTCCGATTCATTTCATTGTCGATAGAGGTAGTCAGAAGAACCTGATTTCAGTAGAGGTCATGAAGCAGCTAAACCTGCCAATGACACCACACCTACAACCCTACACCATCGACTCACTTTGTCAAGAGAAAGTTATTTGTGTCAACCAAGAGTGTCATTTTCCCTACAACATCAAGCCTTTCAAGGATGAGGTACTCTATGTTATTGCTCCCCTTGAAGTTTGTGATGTTCTTTTAGGACAACCATATTTGTGGAAGCATCATGTTGTGTATGAATCTAAACCACACACTGTTATTATTACTTTGGGTAGACAATTGCACAGGATCTCAGAGGTGGCACCGCCTACTATTATTTCTTTAATCTCTGCTAAGCAATGCAGCAAGTTCATTTCATAGACTCGGAAGTTCATCTTCTTTGTGATCCAATCTCACAGTAAGTAGAAGGTCACTGTAACATCCGTGGCCTCTACACAATGCCTCTCTTTGCATCAAAAGCAAGTGGATGGGATCGTGGAAGAATATAAAGACATCTTTGTCTCACCTACAGGGGTACTGACACTCTGCTAATTCAAGCATCCAATTGATCTGACTGCCAACACACCTCTACCTAATGGACTAGTTTATCAGTGCTTGTTGATGGAGAATGATGAAATCAGGCATCAGATCCAATATCTTCTTCAAAAGAGGCACATCATACCTAACTCCTCCCCTTGTGTAAGCTCGATTGTATTGGTGCAGAAGAAAGACGAGATTTGGCGACTCTGCATTAATTACAGAGCCTTAAGCAAAATCACAGTTAGGAACTACTAGCCCATTCCCAGGATTGAAGACCTTATTGAATAACTCAATGGGGTCAATTTCTTCAGCAAGATTGACCTAAAGTTTGGATACCACCAGGTTCCCATCGAACCAAGTGATGTACGGAAGACAACCTTGAAGTATAAAGGTCTCTACGAATGGCTAGTCATGCCCTTTGGCTTAACAAATGCACCAACCACTTTCATGAGGTTGATGGATGATGTATTGAGACCCTTGATCAACTCATTTTTGGTATTATATTTGGATGACATCCTCATCTTCAACAGAACGTGGGAGGAGCACATGCGGCATATTCAACATATTTTGAGCACTTTGCGGCAGCACAAGCTTTATGCCAGCTTGGAAAAAAGCTCTTTTGGCATGAAAAGGGTCTAATACCAGGGCTACATTGTTTATGAGCATGGTGTACATGTTGATCTAGCTAATATCCAAGTCATTCATGTCTGGCCATCCCAACCACACTGACCAAGCTTTGAAGCTTCTTGGGACTAACCAATATTCATCGACGGTTCATGTTGGGATTCTCCCATATTGCATGGGCCCTCAACCAGGTGACCAATGGTGGTGGTAGGGCCAATTTCATGTGGGGGAAGGAGAAGCAACGAGAATTCGAACATATGAAACATCATTTGTGCTCAACTCTAGTACTCTCCTTTCCTGATCTGCAACAACCATTCGATATTAAGACTGATGCATATGACTATGCTATGGGCACAGTTCTCACTCAACAAGGGAATCCAGTGGCATACCATAGTGAGACACTCTCTGATACTATCCATAAATACCCCACCTATGACAAGGAAATGTATTCCATTGTACAAGCCTATCGTCAATGGAAACATTACATTCTGGGGAAAGAGACGATCATACATATTGATCACAAGCCTCTGCAGTTCATACAAGCATAGGGGAAATTACAGAATGACTACCATCAAAAGTGGTTCACCTACATGAAGTAGTTTCATATCAACATCAAGTATAATATAGGTATCTATAATCGTCTCACTGACTACCTCAGTCGACCTCTTGTGGCCACACTCACCACTGTCCTCAATTCCTGTGGACATGAAGCACCGGAGTGGCTTCAAATTTACCAACAAGATCCAAACTTTGCTACCACATATCAACTCTTGGGTACAGGCACCACTGTCATTGATTTTAACATTCAGGATGGAATATTATGCCACCTAGGCCATCTATGTGTTCCTACAGGCAAGTGTGCAAAGCTTATTTGGGAATCCCACTATAGTCGGGTGGCAAGACATTTTAGCGCAGAGAAAACTGTAGTCGTTCTTCAGAAACATTTTTATTGGCCAAAACTTCGATAGGAAATCAACAAGTATATCATATCTTGCACTACCTACACCATTTCCAAGCCATCCATCAAGAATCAAGGATTATACACCCCTCTTCCTATTCCCGAGAAGCTGTGGGAATCCATCTCCATGTATTACATGTCTGGTTTTTCATCCACCAAACACATAAATGACTGTGTGTTTGTGGTCGTTGATCAATTTTCAAAGATGGCCATCCTCACAAATTGTAAGAAGAATGTCACAACAGAAAATAATGTCAAGATATTCTTTGAATGAGTTTGGGTTCACTTTGGGATACCACAGACCATCATATCTGACCGAGACAATAAGTTTCTCAGCACCTTTTGGTCAGGTCTCTAGTCTCTGTTGGACACCAAGCTCACAAATTCCACTTCTTTCCACACCCAAACGGATGGTCGAATCGAGGTCGTCAATCAAATGATTGTGCACATCCTATGCATGTACAATTATAAGCATCTACATACATGGGATGAGAGTCTCCCATATGTGTAACATAGTTACAATAGGGCTCTCCATAGTTCCATAGGCCATATCCCATTTCAGGTGGGTATGGGATTCCAGCCCTTGGGACCCATTGATGTTTCACTTCCTCTTGCCATCGCATAGATAAACTCTTCCCCTGATCAGCATGCGATCGACAAAGCGACCAGATTCATTAAGTGGATTCAACACATCCGCCAACAGGTCCACGAGATTTTGTAGAAATCCAATGCTAAGTACAAGCAGTGCCATGATAAACACAGAGAACCACACTAGTTTTAGGTTGGCGACAAAGTCTGGTTACATTTTCAGAAGGAGTGTCTCACCGGTCCCCATCAGAAGCTTCTCCCACTTCATTATGGGCCTTACACTATCACCAAGGTTGTGGGTAGAAATGATTTTGAGCTCAACACTCCACCCTTCCTTGGTCTGTATAAGGTATTTAATGTGGACCTCCTTCAGCCATATTTTCCACCATTATTGGACACCTCTGAGATCGTCGAACAAATGACACCAACAGAGCTCAACCCTGACTGGATGGAACAAGTCTCCACTGATCAGATAGTGGACACATGGGACAAGGGCACTCACCAACAACAGATCCAAATTTKTTAGGTTGTTAAGGGAGGGAAACTCCTACACCAAGGAAAGGGGCTCACCTGGAGCCAAATCCAATAGAAGTTTCCTCACTTGATGGGGGAACTCAACACAATGGAGACCATTGCTTCCTAAGGGGGGAGGATTGATTCAGGTGGATATTGGTGGCCACCCACCTATTCCAATTGCCTCCTCATGTCCATTTTTTATTCAACACATCTTTTTGTACTACTTTGTAATTGTGAGTTTGATCTATAGGTGGATATCGATGGCTGCCCACCTTTTCCAGCTAGCTCAAAATAACTTTCTAGCAATTTTTATAATTTACTATTTTTAGTAGTTTTTGGGTCCTAAACTTCCAGAGCTGTTTTGAGGCCCTAAACGATGTTTTTTAGGGTATGTTGCAGTTGCAAAATTTCATCATGAATTTTTTTGAAACTATTGTAGTCCTTGGATAGATATTTCCAATGGGCTATCATACACCTAAAATGGAGATCGTATGCAAAAGTTACGACCCCAAGAAGTTAATGTACTGACTTACCCAAATGGGGCCCACATGACTTTTGGCGCTTCACCTCCTAGGGTTAGGTTTTTGGATGTTTAGGGTTTTTGAAACTCCTTTTTATT
>JASDQU010013470.1:346283-358904 GCA_032191745.1 Picea mariana | reverse complement strand
TCATTTACCCTATATACATTATAGGTAAAGGTTTTTCCTAAACAAGGAGTTAATCACGAACGAGTGGATCTTGGTCCATCCTTGGTGATGAACCTCTATCCTTTCAACGCATATACATATATATGACTAAACCATATATTATTTCTTACTTAGCGCAATATCTTATCACTGTAACTGGTACTGTGTAACAATTAAACCACACTCGTGTCGCAAATTCATGTCGTTTATTCCTCAACCTTGTGATTAGAGTTTCAAGTAGTCAATTCAATTCGACACGTTCCTCCCGTCGTACACAGGGTTATGGCCTGTACCTGATCATCCACTGTCGATAGGCCACGCACTCTCCATCACATGTTGTGGCACATTCGCCCCATGTATTGAGTACTGCACTGACAGTCGTATTGGTTTTGTAGAAACTTTTCTCGGACTTCATCTGAATTTCAGTCTGGCTCACCAATGTACCAATGTTCCCTCCTCTTCTGAGAGTGCTGTATCCTTAGTCACTTCTTCTGAATTGTTAACTCATTTACGGGTGACCGAGCATTAAACTTACTCAGACTTTTGACTATTGTAAATGCTAGTAGTGATAAGATTTAGTTGTGAGAAATTAGGTAGACAAAGAACGTATTGTTTAAAAGGCAACCTGAGGATTTCTCAGTGTTCTAGGGTTACTCCCCACTCCTCAGAACGTTCTGAATTGTTAACTCATTTACGGGTGACCGAGCATCAAACTTTCTCAGACTTTTGACTATTGTAAATGCTAGTAGTGATAAGATTTAGTTGTGAGAAATTCGGTAGATAAAGAACGTATTGTTTAAAAGGCAACATGGGGATTTCTCAGTGCTATAGGGTTACTCCCCACTCCTCAGAACGCTAAAGGAGGTAAGAACTTATCGTTTAGACTATTTTCAGGAAAAAACCCTTTACGCGTAAATACTATTCTTTAATAGACACAATTTCAATTTCCTTATTCTATGTTAGTTTTTACTTCCTCACCAAATGTAAAAATTCGAGTTTGATTCTTGTGGTTCGAATCCCTATTAAGTGTTATTACGCCTAATAACAATTGAAAATGCTGGAATATTCTTAGTCGTCCTCCCAAATTAATGAATGTGATTTACTCTTCATAACTTCCTTGTATTTTTGAATCCATCAGTTAACATGTTTACGTTTTAACATTTACCTAATCATATTAAGAAATTACTGTACCACCATATGATTGCCACTTAACTGATTAACCTTTGAAATTACCAAATTTAAGATTAACTTTTGGATTTCTTCAGCTCTATGTGCGTTTCAGTTGTCCGTGCGTTTCAATTCACCAGAATGATGTCCGTCCAGATAACTTTGGGCATTCACCAGCCGCAACACCAGCCACTTTGCGGCTGTGCTAGTTATGTCCCAGTCACAGTGATGATGTGAGTCTTAGTTTTTGTAACTAATTACTAGTTGTCTCACTACGAATCCATCTAGAACTCACTAACTATTTACAAAATTATATATATACTTTTACTTTGAGTTTATTCACACCATATTTCATTGATTAATGTACTTGCTCACCATTTATTTAATTATGGTTTAATGTTATGGTTGTTTCTGGTTATTCTCACATGGGTTTGGGTTCCACATGTAACATCTGGTTGTTGTGAGCACATGTTATCAACTTATTTTTTGAGGACACTTGCATGCAGGTGATTCGATTATAGTACATGGTTATATATTTCGCTTATGGATTTTTATGATAATGTTGATGTTGTGATTTAATGCTATTTCATATATATGTATTGACATATGCTATTAATGAGTTTTTCTTAGTGTGCGGGAAACTTGACAGATTGTGGATGTTGATGGAATCAATGGACCTCCTTGGACTCTCGATTGAGTCACAAATTGGATAGTAGCGGTTTGAGTCTTTCATTTATGTATTTGTGACATATGATCAATTATATACTATAGTATGGTTTTGTATATGGATCATTGACAATTTTTCATTGATGGATGTAGGCTGATGATCGCTTGCTAATATGAATCACATAAGGAGTAAAGGGGCCATGCACAGAGACCATATATCGAGGGAGAGGTGTGGCAGCGTCTCTTCCATAGCCTACTAGCACTATCGTCGTGGCTCAAATTGTACGTTAACAATTACCTAGTTCGAGAGGTCCACGATGTCGTGAGGGAAGTCTAAGACAATCGCTCATGAAGTTCTAAGGGGTGTGCAGTAAGTTGGGGTTCTTTTTCCTTAGAATCTCTTAGTCTCTCACAAGGTCACTCAAATGGAGTGTTGACTCTAAGGGTTGGATGATCAAGGTGGATATCGGTGGCCATCCACCTTTTTCAACTGGCTCAAAACAGATTTTTGACAATTTTGGCAATTTACTATTTTTAGTAGATTTTCGGGTCGTGAACTTCCGGAGCCATTTTGAGGCCCTAAACGACGTTTTTGGGCATGGTTCGATATATCATCAAGATATTTTCTGCCAACTATTGTAGTCCTCAGATAGAGGTTTCTAATGATCTATTGTGCGCCCCAAATGGAGATCGTATGCCACAGTTACACCTCCGGGAAGTTGATATGCCACACCACCCAAAACGGGTCCACAAAACTGTTGGTTTTCCATCTTCCAGGGTTAGGGTTTTGGATTTTACTTATGTTAAAAAGGCATTTGGAGCCTCATTGTAACAATCATCTTCTTGCGAATGCGAGTAGCCGTCACATCTCCTCTCAGAGATAAGCTACCACCATTCTAGCAAGTCTTTCACTATGTATTTTTATAGTCTCTCTACATTTCTTTCATTAATAGAAATCATGTATTGTTGTATATTTGTGTTTATGGTTGCATCTCTGATATGTTTCTATTATATTATTGAATATCCACAATATCTCTGTGCATTTCTTTATTATATCTTCGCTCTCATTTCGTGTCGAAAATAATCTAGATCAGTGGTATCAGAGAAGACTGTTTTTGATCATTTTCAGTGCATGTCCCCGACGAGGTCCGAGTATAGCAAGTTGGGTCTCGAGCTTGTCTCTCTTGAATACAATCACTCTTGCACGCCCAAGAAACCCTCCATGGCGGAAGAAAATAAAAATGACGGAGCAAACGATCCTATCAATCGGTTGCTTGAGCAAGCTCTCACGCAACAGAGGGACAAAATGATGAAGAATTTTTCCCACATCCTTCAACACCTGTCGCTAGAAACAGACACATCTTCACCAAAAAACCACTTTGGAAGAACCTCTCCTTTCAAGATACAGGTTAATTTTTATATTCTCGTATTTTAAGGTCAGATAGATGCGAATGCCCTGGACAAATGGTTAAATCTATTAGAAGGTTATTTCCCAGTTCATAATTTTTTCGACAGGGAAAATATCACTTTCACACTCCTTGAATCTCTCTCCCGTGTCAAACATTAGTGGGAAACTTACTAGGAGCAAAGTTCCACAGAGGATTCTGGAATATATGGGGTCGAGCCCACTTGATATTTTTTTGTGGATGCAGTAAATGAACAATATTACTGTGTTGGAAACTATGAGGAGCAGTACATGAGATGGACCACACTGCGGTAAGAGAGGGGACATGCAATGATGGAGTTCACCAATACCTTCCATACCTTGTGCACCATGTTGGGTATCAAAGACTCCGAACGACATTTGGTTCTAAAACACAGTGGGGCTATACACAGATACATCCAAACTGAAATGAATTTTCTAGATATCTCGTCACTTAGTGTTTCTTAATGATATGCTATTAAAATCGAGCATTAATTTAAGCACCAGAATAAACAGGATTTCAGGTCTGCAAATCCGCAACAACCAAAGTATGACAAAGATGACTCTGACAAACAGTCTCTCAAAAACTAGTCCAGGCCACAGGAAAAAAAGGGTCACGGGAAGACAAAGAAGGACACTAGAAAATGGTGCGATTTCCACAAAATCCCCTGTAACAACATCGATGAATGTCGCTCAAAATAGTCATTAGTGGTCGAGATCAAAGACAAAGATCTGAACCCTGATTCAGAATTTGATTATGAAAATACTGGTAAAAGACAGATCATCGACATAGACCCCACTGCTATTTTTGCGACTGCAACAATTAAACTAGAAGAACCAATAGATCCTGAAAAGGGGGAGTGCCTTTTATATTCTCATATGTGGGTGAAGGGGACCCCACTGCATTTTATTATTGATAGCGGAAGCCAGAAGAACCTGATCTCAGCAGAGGTCGTCAAACAGTTGGGATTGTTGACAACACCACACCCACATCCATACAACATCGCGTGGCTTTGCCAAGGACAAGATCTTCGTGTCAGCCAGCAGTGTCAATTGTCATCCAACATCTAACCCTTCAAGGATGAGGTATTATGTGATGTTTTCCCATTGGATGTCTGTGATGTTCTCTTGGACCAACCATATATGTGGAGACGCCATGATGTTTATGAGTCTCGACCCCATAGTGTCATTTTTACTTTGGGGGGTCATCTCTACATAATACCAGAGGTAGTTCCAACTACTGTCCCACCTAAACAGTTCTGCAAGGTAGTATCTCATACTACAAAATTCATCTTCTTCATAATCTGTTAAAAGGTTGAAAAGAAGGATACTACAATAACTACATCTTCGGTCCAAGCACCTTCTATCCAAAAGAAGGAGGTCGACAAGATTGTAGAAAAGTGTAAAGATTCCTTTTTTACACAAGAATCTCATGTAGGAAGACTGGTTTAAAAGGTCCAAACCTTCAATCCACATGTTCATGACAACCTTCAACAAGATAAGCAACGCAACTTCCCCAACAAGGCAAGCAACTCATCAAGATGCAGGTTCAACAAATGCTTTTCCCTCTTTCCCAAGCACTCAACACAATGGTGACCATTGCTTCCTAAGGAGGGAGGATTTATCCAGGTGGATATCGGTGGCCACCCACCTTTTCCAACTGGCTCAAAACAATTTTCTAACAATTTTGGTAATTTACTATTTTTAGCATTTTTTTCGGGTCCTGAACTTTTCGAGCCGTTTTGAGGCCCTAAATGATGTTTTTTGGGCATGGTCTGATCGGATAACATATTAATATTTTATGCCAACTATTGTAGTCCTCAGATAGATCTTTGTAACAATCTTTTGTGCGCCCCAAACGGAGATCGTATGCCAAATTTACGCCCCCGGGAAGTTGATACACCAAACTACCCAAAACGGGGTTCAAAAAATTGTTGCATTTTCATCTTCCAGGGTTAGAGTTTTGGATTTTACTTATGTTCAAAAGGCCTTTGGAGCCTCATTGTAACAATCATCTTCTGGCGAATGCTAGTAGCCAACACATCTCTTCTCAGAGATAAGCTGTTGCCATTCTAGTGGGTCTTTCAATATGTATTTTTATAGTCTCTGTACATTTCTTTCATTAATAAAACTCGTGTATTACTTATCTCTCTATTTATGGTTGCATATCTTATATGTTTCTATTATATTATTGGATATCTGCAATATCTCTGTGCAATTCTTTATTATATCACTGCTCTCATTTCGTGCCGAAAATAATCCAGATCATTTGACAACAACCAAAACCAAGTAAAAAGGCGAGTGGTACCATTGGAGCACGAGAGTGTGACTTGAAGGGCACGTTGCATAATTTAAAAAAAGCTTGAGTCAACGATTAAAAATAATTATTAATTAATTAATTTAAAATAATTAATTAATGAGTAAATTATTAATTATAAATCCCAGTAAAAGTCTAATTTTATTCTAGATTTTAAGCCTAAGTGTAAGTTTGTGTAAGGAGTCTAAACTAAAATTATTAACTAAATCAACAAAGCAATGAGGAAAATCAATTTAAGAAATTGAGAAAAATGAAACAACTCTAAAGAATTTATATAATACACATATGTGCAAGAAATATAGAAAGGGGATTTTTAAAATAAGAAAGAAATAAACATGAAAGAATGTGTACGCATAGAAGGATATCTACAGTCTGGTTAACACTAGTTTAACTAGGAGATGACTCCTATTTTAACTCAACTCAGATTTAGTAAGGGGTCAGTCTTTAAATGGGAAGATAGAGAATAAAGAGACAACTAGCAGTGATTTAATGAATGCATTTAAGAAAGGTGAGAGAAATTGACTTTTAATTAAAATAAAATATGGAATTTTCTTATGCAACTTATGGAGAGGGTGACAAGTGTAAGGGGGAAATAATTCTAATTTATTTAATTAAAAGTGAATTAAATGTACAAGTGGGGATGTGTCATTAAGGAAACTCCTTTAAAGAAAATGATCCAGAAGGAAAAATGATGACATTGGGGTATGGATAAAGTTATGTTGTTGAATTATTTTTCACTGGTTTTACTTGCGAGAGTTGGGATACCTAGCTTGGGAGAGAGTGGTGGCTCTGCCTTACAAGGCTAGTTGGGAGCTAGATGACGCTAGTTTTGTGTGCATGGCCCCTTTGAGGCTCAGGGGGATAAGGGGGAAGAAGAGTACCCCTAGAATTGGCTGGGAGGTACCGATGAAGTCTTAACAATTAGTAAGACGGAGGTCAAAAGGAATGCCAGTTGCAGAAGATTACAATTATATTTCACACTCGGCTACCTGGGAGAACGCATATGATATGTGACAATAGTTCCAGTATTTGTTTTATAGGCTAGACAGTTAGGTCTTGTCAGTTACTTTTATTACTGCATTTTATATACTGTAGAAACTTTGGGACGAATTTTAAAACAAGAGGGGGTGTATGTAAAATCCTTCTCTTGCAAGCACATGTTATCAAAAGATTCTTTGAGGACACTTGCATGCAAGTGATCCAATTATAGTACATGGTTATATATTTCTCTTATGGATTTTTATGATGATGTTGATGATGTGATTTAATGTTATTTGATATATATGTGTAGTGAGAGATGTTATTGATGAGTTTTCCTCAGTGTGCACAACGATTGATAGATTGTGGATGCCGATGGCATACATGGACCTCCTTGGACTCCATATTAAGTCATGGAGTTTATAGTATTGGTTTGAGTGTTTTATTTATGCATATGTGTCATATGATCAATTATAGTATGGTTTTGTATATGGCTCATTGACAATGTTTGGTTGATGGATGCAGGCTGACGATTTCTTGCTAATATGACTCACATAAGGAGTAAAGGGGTCATTCCCAAAAACTATATATTGATGGATAGGTGTAGAAACATCTCTTTCAAAACCTACTAGAACTCTCGTCATGTCTTAAATTGTGGGTTAACGTTTACCTAGTTCGAGAGGTCCACGATGTCGTGAGGGAAGACTAAGACAATTGCTGACAACGTTCCAAAGGGCGTGCAATAAGGCGAGGTCGTTATTCCTTGGAAGACCTTAGCCTCTCACAAGGTCGCCCGAATGGAGTCACGACTCCAAGGGTTGGACAACTATGAAAACCAGTAGAAAGGCGAGTGGCAACCTTGGAGGACGAGAGAGTGTCTTGAAGGGCACGTCGCGTAATTTAAAAAGAAACTTGAGTCAACGAATCTAGGAAACCTGGAAAACAATAAATTAAATTAGCATTGTCAGATTTAAAATAACTAATTAATGAGTAAATTATTAATTATAAATCCCCATAAAATTCTAAGCCTATTCTAGATTTTAAGCCTAAGTCTAAGATTTTGGAAGGAGACTAAACTAAAATTATTAACTAAATCAAAAAAAGAATGAGGTAAATCAATTTAAGAAATTGAGAAAAATGAAATAAGTCTAAAAAATTAATATAATACACATGTGTGCAAGAACTATAGAAAGAGGATTTTTAAAATAAGAAAGAAATAAATATGAAAGAATGTGTATGCATAGAAGGGTATCTAGAGTCTAGTTAACACTAGTTTAACTAGGAGATGACTCTTATTTTAACTCAACTCATATTTAGTAAGGCACCAGTCATTAAATGGGAAGATTGGGAATAAATAGACAACTATGAGTTATTTAAGGAACACATTCAATAAAAGTGAGGGAAAATGACTTTTAATTAAAATACAATATGGAATTTTCTTGTCCAATTTATGGATAGGGTGAAAAGTGTAAGGGAGAAATAATTATAATTTATTTAATTAAAAGTGAATTAAATGTGCAAGTGGGGATGTGTCGTTAAGGAAAATCTTACAAAAAAAATGGTCTAGAGGGGAAAATGATCACATTGGGTTATGGGTAAAGTTATGTTGTTAAATTATTTTTAACTAGTTTTACTTGTGAGAGTTGTGAGGCCCAACGTAGAGAGTGGTGGCTCTACCTTGCAAGGCAAGCTAGGAGCTAGAGGATTCTGGTTTTGTGTGCATGGATCATTATTGGCTCGGGGGGCTAAGGGGGAAGAAGAGTACCCCTAGCGTTGGTTGAGACGTACCAGTGAAGTCTCAACAATTAGCAAGTGGGAAGTTTGAAGGAACGCCAATTTCCGAAGATCATCTCTAGGCTATATTCATCGTCGGTTACGGTATTTTATGAAATTTGTAATTGTATTGATTTTTATTGTTTATTGTAGTTGTCATAATTTGTTGTAGACTTTTTAGAATCTAGAAATTGTATAGACCATCTCCTTGAGGGCTTATCAGATATGAAAGAGAGATTGTATAATCGAGGTTTTTCGATTGTGTAACATGTTGAAAATTTTATGGTTGAATAGACAAGCTCTTGATGTTCTCGTAAAATCTATAAGTGGATTTCTAATGATTGCATTGTCATTGTCTTCTCAATGAATTAAATAGAAAATTTGTGCCAAGTTTTTCTCTTCTCCCAACTCCAAATCGATTTCTACAGGCGCGCGTTGAGAATAGTCTACGCACTTATAAGTAATCATCATTTCCTTTTAAATTAAATCGAGCATCAATGTAATTAATGTAGGAACTTTGATCTCTGCACTCTAGTTAAAATATCACAATGAGCTTTTCCTTTGAAGTCTGCCCTCCCATTGCTCAATTCTTGGGTAGCATTCAGGCTTGCTAATGAGCCCTCTTATTGCGCACTTATTGACAGTACTCAGGCTTGAAATGCGCCCTTCCTATCTCTCAATCTTGAAAGAAATTTGGGCTTTATAGTGTTCTCTTCCCATCGCTCAAATTGTGGCTGAATTTGGGCTTGCTACTGCACCCTTCCCATTGCTCAATCCTTGACAGAAATGGGCTTTCTAGTGCGCCCTCTCTTTTCTCACTTCTTTGACACAAATCTGGGTTTCCTGGTGCACCCTCTCTTTTCTCACTTCTTTCAAAGAAAGTAGGGTTTGCTAGTGTTCCCTCTCTTCCTCGGGCTTGCCTGGTGTTCCCTCTCTTGTTCAGTTATTGAAAAGAAATTCAGGCTTTCCTGGGGCACCCTCTCTGTGCTCACTTCTTTACATAAATTTGGGTTTCCTGGTGTTCCCTCTTCTTGCTCATTCCTTGACAGAATCAGGTTTCTTGGTGCACCCTCTCATTGCTCAAATCTTTACAGAATTTGGGCTTCCCTGGTGTGCCCTCTCATCACTATGACAGAGTTTAGGTGGCTAGGGCACCCTCTCATTCCTCGGTCTGTTTTATACAAGGCATGTATAATATGTGAAATTTTTGATTTCGAATTTGATCTCTTGGGTTCCCTGGTTTGGATTTTAAAAGATAAGGGTTGAATATTGATACTACATGTTCACACAACCATTTATCTTCCTTTATGGATTAATGTACAGGTGTAGGTATCTTGGGGTGTAATGTGATTCTACCCACTCTTATAAATTTTAATGATTATGCATTACATATAATCTTGCGTTGGTATGCTTGGCGCAAAGAAGATTCGATCTTCTCATGACTCGGGAATGGAAACGAAACCCCTGCTAAATCTTATTAAGGCTAGTCTAGTTCTTGAATGTATTAACATAGAATGGGTTTTCCTTTAGAAATATATGAAGTTACATTATAATATATAAGTTCTTTTATTCATGGATAAGTTGCTCCCTTCTCAATACCCTCAACATGGATGTCCAATAGTGGTTGTTGATATGTTTATTCATAAATTTGATACTCAATAAAGGGATTCTACATAGTTGAATCCTTATTTTATCATTTTTAGGATTGATTTACCATTAGTATTTATTAATAATTGTATAAAGTAGTTGACTCCTTATTCTAACATAAGGATTTTATTTCATATAAGTCGTCCCCTTTGGGATAGGTAATGCAATCGATTTCCTAGTCTATTACTATTATGAATGGTTTTATTAGTTTTACATAATGGATTTTTAATTTAAAACATTTTGATTAATGTATTGTTTAAAGAAGTTGAATTTTGTTATTGGCTCTCATAATGAATTTGTAAATTATAACCTTTCCTTAAATACACCTAGAAGTTATCGAAACGAGATGTATAGTTAAGCTACATGCAATCAAGATTGTATTTACGCTCTTGAATTAATATTCTTATGAAGTATTATGTTCTCATTTATACTCATTGTTTCTTGAAAATTATAAGTATAACAGAATATCCGGTTGCACCATGAAAATAATGTTGATGTATGATTGATTAAGTAACTAGATTACTCTTGTGCCATGAAAATAATGTCGATGTATGATTGATTAAGTAACTAGATTACTCTTGTGCCATGAAAATAATGTTCATGTATATTTCATGTATGACTCATATTCCAGTCTTGCGTTTTGAGATGTGATTTATTAAGTGACTTAGACACCTCCTTGTTCCTCAGAATAATCGCCATCCCTGAGACCTTAAGTGGTAAAATTCAATCGGATGAATCATGTGCTTGAGCATTGATTATGTGCCCTGGAGGTCCTAACCATGCATGATACATTGGGCGGGTAGTTCTTTATTACTTAGTGACATGCTTGATCATTTCTTAGTATTTTGCTTCAGTTGAACGTGATGTGTTGAATTCCATCACTCCTTATGTTTATGTGATGATTATGCGTTGCTATTACTTATGTGAATGCGTTGATTGTGTCGTTATTAAATTATGATGATGTGTCTCTTGTGATGCTATTAATTATTTTGTGATGATTTCAAATTCTCCTAATGCGAAGAAAAATAATCTTTACCTTTGTAAATCACTAGTGTTGTCATAACGGATGGGGCATTACACCACAATATTGTTTATCACCCTATTTGTTGGTTTTTACCATCTTAAAATTTTATTAATATTCATTTTTTTATAACATTTTCATACCTCAAAGAGTCTCGAGATATTTACTATAATTATTTGGAATAATTCCCCTGGAATTTAGTAAAATCATACATGAATAACACCTAAGAATTCATATATATATAACCACCTCTGTAAATACATCCCTGATACAGATGACTCAATTCATCCTTTGACATGGTTGAACAATCTTAATGTCATTACTTCGAGCTTATTTTTGACAATGATCGTAGATTATAAATGGATATCACCCATTATTTTGTTAAACCATTTCAAATTATTTTCTTACGAGAATTTTATTAATTATATTACTTTACTTCCATAGATATCGACTTAAGTAATTTGGGGTATGTAACATAACATGTATACAATTATACATGTATTTGATTTAAACTCTTTTCAAATTATATTTATTTGTAACGATATCTACAAAGTCGCAGACTCAATATTTCCTAGAATAGTCTCTATAAACATCATTATTTTCTATGTTTTTAGGAAATTATTGCTTTTAATTTTCCAGTATCTGTTTACTCACTATGAAATTTGTATTTACGACTAGAGCATAAGTGTATTCTTCAACTTCGTAATTGATCTATCTTATTTGGATAATTCTTATAGATACATTAATTAATTAATTATGGGTCTCTCTCTCCATGTGAGGAACCCATCAGATTGTGTTTGCTCACCTTCATCCTTACACAAAGTATCGAAACTTCATCTGTGACGTGGATTTGGATGAGTCTGAACAAGTATAATTTTTAATCACCTATATTTTATTTTTACTGTTGCATTATTTTAACATAGTAATTATTATGGTAATTTTACTTCTATAATTTGTCTTTTCAGTTTATACCTTCATTGTTCAAATGAATATGGAGATGGAACGATACAAACGGTGTTCAAAAACATAGGCATTACAACAGAGGACAAACACCTTTAATAACCACTCACATAACTAGATCAAAGATCAACACACCGAGGTTTTCACGTGGTAAAACCCCTACGCGGAAACATCCACGGCCCCAGCCAATGTGACCACTTGGAGTAGTATATTAATGCAAAGAAAAATATTACAGAGAGATTTTACAAGAGATTTTCTCACAATCGATCATAGACAAATGACCCTCCATTCTCTTTAAATAGAGATCATGGACCAATCAGGTGTTAATCCATGGATCAATGGTCGTTAATATTGAGGAGAGTATGAACCGTCAGATCACTCTATGTCGGGAACATATCATGATCGCCAGATTTCCTAACTACAAATGCATATTAATTCATACTAAAGAAAGACACTAGAAAACACACTTTTACCTAATGACACAATAGACCAAGTAGATCTTAGCTAACTCCTAAGTGTCTAAATATCCTAACATCCCCCCTTAAGAAAAACTTGGGATAGGATTGAAGGATTTACAATAGTGACACAATAGAAGAAGGAAGGAAGAATTAGATCCTATCCCCCCTTAATGACAACTTCCTGAACTCCTAA
>JASDQU010013470.1:316154-328541 GCA_032191745.1 Picea mariana | reverse complement strand
TATATTTCCTATCTAGTAAGCATTTCAATTTCGTGCATTAACTATCACTTAAAAGCAATAACTTCAATACAATATTCCATGTAAATAAGACAATTTGAATCTACATCTATTCTAACTATGTAATATACAATACAACTTTACCAATAAACTTAGCATAACCATTAAATTTAACAAATAATTAAAAAAAAAAATTGGAACAGAGAAAGAGTAGCCAAGTTCAACCCAGTCATAGAATGGATCAGAAAAATCACTTGATCCAATCACCCCAAATCCTTGTCATGAATTCATAAGGAAAAATGAGCCTCTTGTTCAACAAATTTTTGTGTCTTCAATTATTTCCTAACACCACAATGCTCACAAAACAACCTTTCATTTGCTTCCTTTCAATACCAATACCATTCTTTTCCACTGTGAATTTATTTTCATTTTCCACATGCTAAGTAACGTCCTAAATCCTCACACATTTGTATTTATCTTTTCTTTCCTAGGTCTTAGTTTTCTCCAACTCTTTTTCCTCCTTGGAATATTTGAAAATTTTGAAATCCCTGGTTTTCAGGGTGTGTCAATCATCAAAATTGACTTCTGACATGTGTCCTTTCATGCCCAAGGTTAGCTCCAACTTGTTCCTCACTCATGTATTCATGACCGTATATTTTTAACTTGGTTGTTCCTTCTGTCTCATTTATTAATTTAAATAAAATATTGTGTCTTACATATTTCCAATAATTAAGGACACTTGGAAAGTCAATATCTTGCACAGTAATAATATTAATAATAGTCACTTTTCTCCTACTAATCACAATTTTGAATTTTACACTTAAGGAAATTATTTGACTTACTAAATAATTTATTTTGGGACATTACATGCTCTCCCCCTTGAATTTAACACTGTCCTCGGTTTTATTACTTATTCCTTCTGGTCATCCTTGGAACAATGTTAATTATGTCTTTCTTGGGACATCCTCCAACTACCAATTAGCTTCTTTAGGACTGAAGTGCTTCCATTGCAGCTTTACCTGTGAGATGACCCAGTTCTGCAATATCGCTTCGTTTTTTTCTAGAATGTGCAAAGGTTCTACTGGACCAATTCAAGATAACACTTCTAAGGGTCCACAAAACCTTGGTGCCAGTTTTGTACATCTCCCAATTTTCAATGAACTCTTTTTTTATTTAACCCTCAGATAAACATGATCCCTGACATTAAATTATTTATGTAGTATGTTTTTCTCTGGGTAAATTTTTTGTCGATCTTGTGAAACCTTTAAGTTTTGTTGAGCCTTTTTAACAATCAACTCCATTTCTTGTAACATGTCTGGTCCAACCATGATTCTATCCACTAGATTGTCCCAGCTAATAGGAGTTGTACATTTTCTATCATAAATAATTTGAAATGGACTTATTATGGATGAGGCATGATAACCATTGTTATATGAAAATTCCACTAAATGTAATTAGTCTTCCCATTTAGTTGGTTTCTCCATCACGTACATTCATAACACGTCTTCAATAATTTGATGGGTATGTTCAGTTTGTCCATCACTTTGAGGATGATAACTACTACTAAAGTTTATTTGAGTTTTTGAACCTGCAAACAATGTTATCCAAAATCTTGAAGTAAATTTAACATCTCTGTCATAAGTCACATTTTTTGGTATTTCATGTAATCTAAAAATTTATTTCATTAAAATCTCAGCAATATGCACTCCTTTGTAAGTGGATTTTACCGGTATAAAATGAGAAAATTTAATCCAAAATCAATTCGTTTTATCTTTGTGTTTTAGGAAAACCTATAATAATATCCATTTATATGACCTCCCATTTCCATCCTGTTATAGGAAAAGGTTGTAAGAGGTTGGCTGGATGTTGGTTTTTTGCCTTTACTTTTTGACATTGTAAACACTTAGACAAGTAGTCGGCTATATCAGTTTTCATATTAGGCCAATAAAAATGTTTTCTTAATGATGTAACCATTTTCTAATATCCAGAATGGCCCGAATAAATATTTATATGGATTTCATTTAGAATCATCAATTTTAAGTCAGTCGAATTTCGTATGTAAATTTTGTTTTTAAATTTCAGAATTTCATCTTTGTCGATTTTTAATTCTTTCCTAATTAGTTTCACTTCACCTTTCAACAGGATTTCCTTTACCTTTGTGTATTCATCGTCCTTTCTACTTGTAGATATGATTTTATCATTAATATCATTATCATATTTACTCATAGTTATTTCATAAATAACACTTGTTCTTCTACTAAGTCCATTCATAGCTTTATTTTCTTTCCCTTTAATATTTTTTATTTCAAAATAAAATTCTCTTAAGAATTCAAGTCACCTTTCCTAGCGTGCATTTAATCCATGCTGATTTAATAAGTACTTTATGCCACTGTTATCCATTAAAATAAAAAATTCCTTCCTATTAAGTAATGATGGCATATCTTTAATGCATGAATTAGAGATGCTAATTCAAAATCATCTGTCACATAGTTATGTTCATGATATTTTCACTTTGTTGATTCATAAGAAATTATTTTTCCTTCTTGTGACAAAATTTCACCTAACCCTTCCTTGCTAGCATCAATACAGACATTAAAATAATTATAAGCATCAACGACCTTAAGGATTTGTGCAGTGGTTAACCTTTCTTTTAACTTATTGAAACTGTCTTGGAATTTTGGTGACCAACTAAATTTTACCGCCTTTTTCTGTAAGGACGCAATAGGAAAGGAAATCTTGGAAAAAAAATCAATAAAGCATATGTAATAACCTGTTATCCCCATAAAACATTGTATTTCTGCAATGTTCTTAGGTATTGGCCATTCTACGATTTCCTTTATTTTTTTTGGATCTATTGTTATACCATCATCTGAAATAAAATGTACCAAATATTTTGTTTTCCTTTGGTAGAAATCACATTTGTTAAATTTTGCATACAATTTATGTTCTCGTAATGTCTGTAACACTATTCGTAGGTATTCCTTGTGTTCTTCTTCAATTTTTTAATAAATCTGGATATCATCGATGAATATCATAGAAAACTTGTCTAGATACTTACTAAATATATTGTTCATTAAGAACATAAACATTGTTGGTGTGTTTTCAAGCCCAAAATGAATTAATACAAATTCATAGTGTCCATATCATGTTCCAAAAGTTGTTTTATTAATATCCTCTTCCTTAATTTTGATTTGATGATAACCTAATCTTAGATCTTATTTAGAAAATATTTTTGCTCCTCCCACCTTATCAAATAGTTTATTAATTATGGGTATAGAATACTTATTCTGGATTGTCATTTTATCTACTTGTCGATAATGAATGCATAACCAGAACATCCCATCCCCCTTTTTTACAAAAAAAATTGGTGCTCCCCATGGTGAGACACTCGGTCTAATATATTGTTGGATTACTGAGAGGGGGGGTGAAACAATAATAGCATAATTATAATAATTTTTCTTCAAATAATCTAAGTGTTATATCAATGTAGAATTATTATCCAATAATGAGCAATAAGAAATGAACAATCACACACATACACAATACACCAGTGTTTTACATGGAAAACCAAATCAGGATAAAACCACACAATGATTTTTCTTATATGTATTTAATAATTGCATTCATTGGAAGCACCAAATTCCTTTGTTTTCTAGCTGCAACTGGAAGGAGGCTCCAACCCCCTAGTGTCTCAGGCTACAACCTGAGGGAAGCTCCAACTCCCCAATTCTCTGGCTACAACCAGAAAGAGGCTACAACCCCCTATGTTCTCCGGATACAACCGGAAGGTGGCTACAACCACCTCTCCTTGCCCCATCCAACTGCCCTGAAGTAGAAGTAGAATGATGGAACCACTATCACGCTATCATTGTGAGATATACTGTTGTAAACTTGTACCAATAAACCTGAACCATGCATCAACCATGCATCAACCTGTACCTCAACCTGTAACCAACTTGTATCATAAACAAGTGCATCAACCATGCACCAACCTGTACCATACAAAGTGCATCAACCATGTACCAAGTATGTACCAATCATGTGCCAACTACTCATCAATATGTATCCACTTCTAATTTATCCATTAAATTTATTATTTAAATGATTTATTTTGTATTCACTTTGAGTTATAGTATACTCATCAATTCACTTTATTATTTACCTTCTAAAATATCTTAAACCACTTTGACTACTTTGACCTTTTGGGGCTTCTACATGACATAAGAGGGTCCTCCAACTTCGTAAGGCCATAACTCTCAAACCGTGAGGAGTTATGTGACATTTCACATACCACCAGAAATGGAATGACATGTATCATCCATATAGAATAGTATTACTTACAAATATATCAACACGCATACCATTATCCATCAAACAAACTTGGGTCCATTAACCAAACCTGGGTTCTCCAACTTCTCATGGCCATAACTCTCTAACCGTGAGGAGTTATGTGATGTTCCACATACCACCGGAAATGAAAAGATGAGCACTATCCATATAGGATAGTTTTAATGACAAATTCATTGACCTTCATCTCATTATTCCACAAATAAGAATGGGTTCTCTAACCATACTTCTAGGATAACTCAATCCGCAAAGTGTTTTCCCATGAGGGATTTCACCATAAGGGGACCACTTTGGATTTCATCCATTTATACTTATTATCAACCATGAAAAGACAATAATGAGTCATCTTTACATCAAACAATCTTGGGTCCATTACCCAACCTTTGTTCTATGGGGATTTTTTCAAGGGTTGACATCGATGACAACCAACCTTAATCAACATATATCTCTTATCTAATAATTCATGTATCTGTATTTTTAACTCTGTTAACTCATGAATACTCATCATGTAAGGTTCCTTTGACATGGGGGCAGATCCTCGTATTAAGTCAATAGAGAAGTTTATTTCTCTCCTGGTAGGTAATTCTGGTATTTCTTCAGCGAAAACATCTTTGAAATCTTGTAAGACAACATAATCCTCTAATTTTGGTTTGCATTACCATTTTTATATTCATCACCTGAATTGCATATATTTGACACCCCTTCCTTATACATTTTAAAGTTGCATAGTTGATATATGTCTTACCAAAATTGGTTTTCTTAATCGTTGAATTGATCTTTTTATACCATTTTCATCTTGGCATACAAACGCATTTTCAAAATAGTTTAGTAAAACATTGTGTGATTTCAACCAATCCATTCCAATAAGAATATCATATGATCCTAGGGGTAATACATTTAAGTTAACCACAATACTTTGATAATTTATTCCTATATTACAGAAGTAGAAATATACTTTGTTACTTTTCTTTTACTACATGTGGATAATTGTACTAACCAATATTTATGGTGTTTGACTTTTTTTCAAATTACAATTCTCTACTAATTGACGCAGACCCCTTGCCCTCGAGCCAAGATCAATGCAAGATCTTCTCCAAACCACACCAAGAGTTAATTAAACCCTTTGTTTAAGCCGCAAAAGATTTCGAGCTTTGCGATTTGGAGGTTCTCGATGTAATGCCACCACTCTTTCAATCGTCAAAATGTGAAATGTCAATGGCAGTTGACCGCTCCAACACGATGAGCACATGCCACCTGTTCCCTGCTAATTTTGTCTTTTCTGGACTTGAGTGAACAACCATCATTCGTTCCTCTTCCCTTATGATTCCCCAAATTCCAAAATTTCTCTTTTGGTGAGATTGAAGGCCTTTCGGGATTTTCGACGAACCTTAACCACTCCTTTGACTTCCATTGAACATATCCTCTGACTGATACTTGGGACCCACCTTTTAGCGTTTCTCTCTTCGTGATTTCGGGAGTTGGGTTGACCATGAAACTCTACTTCTTGAGTCCCGAAACCCCGAAACCCGATTGGGGCCCAATGGCTATTGTCCCTCAACCTTTGAGGAATTTTTCCTTTCGCTCTTCGGGATTTCGCGGCTCGCGAAAATCTATAGCAGAGAGTTTCCTTACCTTTCGAAACTACGATTCCCAAATTCCTGAAGCCTCACCTCCCACATGATCTATGGCTGAGATCTTCCTCAATTTGATGGCTCTATATCTTTCAGGATTTCACGAACCTGGAGTTTAAGACTCTCAATTCCAAAATCACAGCCTCCTCTACTTCCCGAACCCCGAAATGCCGAAATGTCAAAATGGGCTCAACGACGATTATCCCATGACCAAATCTTGGTCCATGTGATTGTTTCCTCCATTACCACAGTCCTACTCCAAAGATATGTCCCATTTCATGACTTTGAGGTTTTCAAGGCAAAGTGCCCTCACTCCTTGTCATCAGAATTGTCGAAATGCCAAACCCCGAAATGTCGAAATGTCGAAATTCCACTTCAAATGGGAATCAATCGCTCTTGTTGCTTCTCATCCAATGGTTTCTACTCCTCTTGAGATCATGAATGCTAAAAGACACTCAGCCTTAACCTTCTCATAGATTTGCAAGATCCAATGGTCCACGGGATTTTGACACTTCTTCCACGAAGAAATTTCTCCGTTTGTTCACTCTTCTTCAAAAATCTCTTGGCCAAAATGACTTGGCATCCTTCCACCTGAACTTGACTTTTGTGAGATGATTTCAATCTCTTCCTCCCTTTGAACACTTCAAAGGCGCTATCCCTCCTGAGCTCTCACTTGCAAACTCAAGCCCCCAAAAGGAATCATGCTCACACTCCTTGCAACAACTTTCAAATAGCCTCTAGTTATTTGAGTCTTCGACCCTGTGTGCTCTTTGCAACAGTAATCCTTCAACCTTCACCTTAGTTGATAAGTTCTAAGTCTTCAACCAGCCTGCGCACACCTTGCGTGACTCTGTTTCTCACCTGCACTTCTGCTGGTTATGAGAACAATGATATCTCTCCTGAGTTTTCTGAGATAAAACTCAGATCCTCATCAACGCACACCTTGCTGACATTTACTGTACTCCTTGCAAGAATCCTGAGGAAGAGAAACAATTGAAAATCATTCTTTTCCTCTCTTAGATTTCATACACTCAACATGAAATCATACACCTAACAAAGCATTGAAACAAATGCATAACAGAGAAAATAAAACAACTGTAAACATACCATTTAACAAATGTAAACAATAAGCATCATAACACCCTGGAAATTGAGTCAAAGCTTCATATATTAGCTCAAGAATTCTTGTACATGGGTTCTTCTCTACAACTCTCTTCTTTATCTCTACAGCTTATGAATTCTGAATGATCATAAAGTTACAATGATACAAGGGTGAGGGTGTCTATATATGTTTTCCCTCCTATGCTTCTAAACCATCTAATCTATTAAATTAAATCTACCTACTTGCATTCATTATGCATAAATGCCTCTACATTCGACATATGAGAGCAATGCTTAATATTTGTTTACAACATCTAGATATAAATGTAAGTACGCTTCCCCTAGCTATTACATTAATATCCGCTCATTGATTTTTCAAAGCATTTAAAAATGTGCGTTGGTGCTTTTCCAGTTGTCTTCCGCCTTTGTGCTTGCTTGGCTGGTTACGTATGATGCTCCTACATCATACTGAAAATTTTCATGAACTCCTGTTCATGATCTCTTTCACAATTTGTCCATGCCTATGAATTGCTGCTTCATCTTCGTGACTGGCATCTTCAAATGGATGTCCTTTCCACTTGACCGAGTATTCAAAATACTCTTTCCTCCTGGTCTTTTTGCTAATCATTTTGTCAATTATGCCTTACATCTGTGGCTTTTCAACTACAGGCATTTGTTTTTTCCATTGAATCTCTTTATGTTCCTCCTCTGATCCTTCTTCTTCAGCTCTGTAAGGGTACAAATCTGCAACATTGAATATCGGTGAGATTTCGACCCCATTGGGTAATTTAATCTCATATGTGTTTGCCCCAAATTTCCTTATGACCTTGCACGGTACAATATTTTTCATCTTCATCTTATTATATGTTCCCCTTGGGAACCTCTCCTTCCTCAGATGCGCAAGAATCAGATCACCAACTTCAAATTGAAGTTCTCACCTGTGTTGATCTGCTCTCCGCTTGTATTCTTGACTTTAACTATGCAATCGCCCCTTAATTCGGTTGTGGAGATCCTTCAATCCTTTTGCAAAGTCCTCTGCACTATTTGTGACATCGACCCAAAATAAAATGTTTTTGTTTTTGTGTGCTGGAAATTTATTTCCGTTTTTGGAAAATTCGAATCTGGAATTTTTTTTCCATTTATGGCAATTCTGAATTTTGAGTTTAATAATTGTATTTAATTAATGTGATTGTTGGGAAAATATCTGTTTGGAATCAACTAACTATTTGACTATCACACTTGTATTGCAACAAAATATTTATATTAACTATAGAAGGACAAATGGAACAACCATGTAAAAAAATCAGCTGACCATGACTCCATGAGTGGGGAACAAGTTAGAACTGCCTCTAGGCTGATTATTACAAGTGGAAAATCAGATATTTGGCCACTCACAGTCCTTGAGAATCATGGATTAAGAAAGCTGTGAAAATCCCCAAAGGAGGGAAAAAGACCTCGACAAAATTGATAAATAGCATATGTGAGGCGTTGGGACGCTGCCAAGTATGCTAGGGAAAATATTTCTGAGCTCTCTTGCTGTTATGAACACTGTGGATTGAGTGTGAGGCAAGAGGAACTTGCTGAAATAGAATTTCCTTCCTGTTATGATCATTGTTTAGTAAGTGTGAGGTAAGAGGATAACTGTCAGAATTGAAGGACATTGTTGAGGAGGAGTTTCCAAGTTCCCCCTCATGGATTCATGGTCAGGCTAGGGGGTGAATCGGCCAAGTGACTTTGGCTGCCCTGTTCTATGGTTGGGAGAAATGTGGTTGTTCCCTTTGTCTTCGCATGGATTGGATTTAGATATGTTGATCTACCCCTATCTATTTTGAATGGCTATGTTTTTATTGATGGCAGGTATCTGCTATGTGATTATATCTAATTGCGTTAATGTAAACATTTTCCTCTCTATTCTTGGATGTTTTGTCTGTAACTGATATTATCCATCTAATTGTTTCTAAATTTGAAATAACTCTTTCAATGGATGATGTTTATTGTGGTATTAAATGTACAATCACAGTCTAAATTTTGGAGTGGTCCCTCCCAAAATCTGGAAGTGCTAGACAAATTTATTTTTATAGAAGTCGACTTTAAGAAAGCCAGTCCATCTACGGGTTAGGTTTAATATGAAGTTAAAATACTAGATGTACAAAATTTGGAAAGTTAAAGAATTCTGGGAACCCCCTGAAACCAAACGCAGATCCCTCATATCATCATTTATAATTTCCAAACTCTGATGGAATGATATTCTTATTCTTGTATTTGCATAGATGCACATATCTAGTACTGTTGACGTTTAATTCATTGTTTAAAGAGGCTCTAAGTGTACATAATAGGAGTTACCTTTTACAAAACCTGTTACCCTATTGTACCCCTTTTATAGATTATATGCGTATTAAACTCAGAAGTTAGATTTTTTGGAATTCTGATAAGTAAACGGATATTGAATCCTTCCACACCTACTGTTTCATAGAACAGAAGTAAGAATAACAGTACAAGGAAAAAATCTTAGAATTATGAAAATAATGTGATTTTCGGCATTCGGGACTTGCTAGTTACATTTATATGAAGTTCCCTTGCTTTTCCAAACCCTGAAACCCCGAATCCTGAAATCCTGAAGTGTTGGTCCCACACCCTTTCACCTTTCGAAATTCAAGAGTTGTTGTGTGTTATTGTTTGGCATTTGAAACCCCAAAACCCCGAATCCTGAAATCCTGAAATGTTAGTTCCTTTCTTTTTCACAATTTGGGAATTGTTGTACGTTGGATGTTTGGCTATGGAACTCGCGAAGTTCTGAGCCCCGAAATCCTGAAATATAGGTCTCACCTTTCTTTTCTTTCGCATTTCAAAAGTTTGTTTATGTTGATATTTGAACACTGGAACTCATGAAGTTCTGAACCCCGAAATCCCAAAATATGAGTCTCACCTTTCTTTTCTTTCGCATTTCGGAAGTTTTTTCATGTTGTTGTTTGGAGACCAGAACTCACAAAGTTCTGAACCCCAAAATCTTGAAATGCAGCACCCACCTTTCCTTTTTCACATTTTTGGAAGTTTGTTTATGTTGACGTTTGGACACCATAACTCACGAAGTTCCGAACCCCGAAACCCTAAAATGTGAGTCCTACCTTTCCCTTTTCACATTTTTGGAAGTTGTGGTGTGTTGTTGGACACTTGTACTCATGAAATCCTGAACTCCGAAATCCCGAAGTACTGGTCACCTTTCGCAATTCCGGGAGTTGTTGTGTGTGTTGATGTTTGGCTTTTGCACTCGTGAAACCATGAACCCCAAAATCCTGAAGTGTTGGCCCACAGTCTTTCTGTATTTTGGATTCCGGCAAACAACGGGGTCCTTTGTTTTGTTCGTCATTTGTGATCACCGAAACCCGATTGACCTTTGTTTCTTCACAAAGCTGTAGGAACATAGTAGGAATTATTTTTATAGGAACAACTCGAATACTGTAATGTGTGGACTGGTAGACAACGTTGGAGGATCTTCATCCATGATAGAAGTATAATAATAATAGTTCATATTATAAGTCACTGTGTACGGGGCATGACAAGTACCTAAATTATTATACGGAGAAGGATATGGGTATATACTTACTTGTAGGTGGAAATAAGTACAGATGTTAATAGAGAGTTAAAGAGAATTTCCTACAGTAAAAATAATAATATCACCTTTACACGTGCACATAGCAGACAGTCAAGTTACCTACTGTTCTAGCAGTGATGAAGATCCAGACTTGCAATCACAAGAATAATGAAATGTGCAGAACTAGTTACTTTAACAATTTTCTGTTCGAAGTAAACTAGACTAGTGTAATGATGTATTTATGGATTGAATTGAATCTTACCTTCTCTTAAACTCTAATCTTAAACGAAGTTGAATTATGTCATAGAATTTTTTTTTATGGTAAATTTGAGGTACATTACATATGGTATCAGAGAAAAAGATACAACACTAGGCCTGAATAGGGCCGCATTAATTGCTTAGTATATATTCTGATAAATCTTGTGGATTAAAAATAGAAAGCTTTTATGTTTTGTGTTAAATAATGGCATCTCAAGAAGGTGCAGAAATCAGGATGGAAGGGAATCCGCAACAAGGACCTCCTAGAGATCTGAGATAGAACAGTGATGGAAGCTCACCCACGGAGGTGCTGGAAACAATGAGGAACCTTCTTGTTGAACTACAGGTTTTCAAGGTCGAGAATGAAAAATTGAAGAAGGCACATCAGGAGCAACAAGAGATAAATGAAGTCTTGCTATGTAGTATAGTAACCAAGAAAAGACCAAAAGATGTTAATCATGAGGAGGAGGTCAGCAAAAGGGCCTCCGAGAATTTTGGTGCAAAAACAGAAAAAGGAGACAGTTTATCTGAAGGGACACCTTCAGCTGAAGACAAAACCATACCAGACAGAAAAATAAAACAAACAGACCACCTTGAAGGAAAATTTAAAAAGATTAAACTGGCTACTTTTGAAGGAGAATCTAGGACGGGAGAATAAGATGAGGCATGGTTGTTGGACATAAAAAAATACTTCCAAATCTACAACTATTCCAGCAACATGAAGGTCAGAATGGCCATGTACAACCTGAAGGGGAAGGCCAACATTTGGTGGAATGACATGAAATTGGCCAAGGGCCTAAAAGAGAAATAGTTGGAATGGTCTGACTTCAAGAAGTATTTCAAGAAACAATACCTTTCTGAGAGCTATTATGAATGGAAGACGAAAGAATTTTATGAATTGCGACTCAGACAAATGACGATGGAGGACATTATAAATAAATTTCTGGAACTATTAAGATTTGTACCGTACATCCGGGAGGACAAGGTAAAAATCCAATGATTCTTAAGCTGTTTATCACAGACTTTCCAGGATAGAATTGAGTTTGACAGCCCTAAATCCTTAAGTGCGGCATTCAGAAAGGCATGAATATGCTATGACTAGTATAAATAGCGGGTAGAGTTTCCCAAGACCTGGAAGGATAAGAAGCAAGATGGAATGCACCAGTGGAAGAAGGGATACTAGCCAACTCCTTATCAGAATGCAGAAAAATGTTTCCCAAGGAAGGATTTTCACTCCAATCATTTGAACATGCAATGTAGTGGTAAACAGGTAAACCTGGGAATCAAGAAGTTTGGGGACAACTCCCACGAGTAATTATAGTGTTGGGAGTGTGGAGAGCCTCATCTAAGGAGGAACTATCCACGTTTAATTACAACAAACAAAACTATTGTTCACAATTTACAATAAGCCTCGACAGTGGGAGACATGGGCAGAAGTTTGCATCGGATAAATGCTGCCAT
>JASDQU010013470.1:295400-316002 GCA_032191745.1 Picea mariana | reverse complement strand
ATGCAAAATCTTGGCTTGTACAACTAGCAACAGGTACTAAAAGAAAAGTAGTTAACTTTATTTCTGATCTTGAGTTCATCTTAGATGGTCAAATGATAAGGACCAATCTGAACATCCTACCACTAGGATCTTATGATATGATTATCTGGATGGATTGGTTGGAACAACACAAAGCAGTACTAGACTATTATACAAACATACTTAGCTACAAAGATAATTTTGGCACTATTAGAACAACCCAAGGCATACCAAAACCTGTGTCAGTCAAACAAGTTTCAGCGATGCAATTCAAGAAATGTATTAGAAAGGGATGTCAAGTTTACGCCATTCAATTAATGAATCTATTAGAAAAAGAAGATAAGCCCAAGTTAGAAGATTTTGCTGTCCTACGTGAATTAAAAAACATGTTTGTTGATGAGATACCAGAATTACCAGTACCCTACCGAATGAGCCTACCAGAACTGACAGAATTAAAAATACCATTACAGGAATTGTTGGATAAAGAGTATATCATACCAAGTGTCTCACCATGGGGTGCACCCGTCCTCTTTGTGAAAAAGAAATATGGTACTCTAAGACTATGTATCGATTATAGAGAACTGAACAAAGTGACCATTAAGAACAAATACCCTTTACCTAGGATAAATGATCTGTTCGATCAAGTTGGCGGGGCCAATATTTTCTCAAATTTGGATTTACTATCTGGTTATCATCAAGTTAGGATAAAGGACCAAGACATAAACAAAACAAATTTTCGTACAAGATACATACACTACGATTTTGTAGTCATACCTTTCGGACTCACTAATGCACCAGCCACATTTATGTGCTTGATGAACAACATTTTCATCTAGTACTTAGACAAGTTCGTAGTAGTATTTATCGATGATATTATGGTATATTCTAAAATGGAGGAGGAACATGATGAACACTTATGAATAGTTCTACAAACACTAAGGAAACACAAACTGTATGCAAAATTCGACAAATGTGATTTTTATCAAAAAGAAATATAATATTTAGGACATGTCATTTCCTCGGAAGGTATTGCCATAGACCCGAAAAAGGTAAAAGCCATTATGGAATGGACAATACCTAAGGATGTGGCAGATATCTGGTCATTTATGGGAATCATCGGATATTATAGCAGATTTATAGAAGGGTTCTACAAGATAGCCTACCCTATCATGTCATTACAAAAGAAAGGGACCAAGTTCAACTAGTCGCAAAAGTGTCAAGACAATTTTAACAAGATAAAAGAATTATTGACATCGACGCCCATATTGAAGGTAGCAGACCCAGATAAAGACTTCACAATATGCGTTAATACAAGTAAAGAGGGACTAGGTGGTGTTCTAACTCAGGAAGGGCATGTGATTTGTTATGAGTCCCAAAAATTAAAGGAACACGAGTGAAATTATGTCACTCATGACTTAGAATTGGTAGCAGTAATACATGCCTTAAAAATGTGGCGACACTATATAATGGGCAGAAAATTTTTACTATTGATGGATAATAGCAGTGTGAAATATCTATTTAACCAACCAGACCTTAATGCAAGACAAGCAAGGTGGCTAGTCTTCTTGAGAGAATTTGACTTCGAGGTAAGACATATCAAGGGTAAGGAAAATAAAGTAGCAAATGCTTTAATCAAAAGAAACCATGGGTTATTTGAGATACATATCAGTAGGGGAGAAAGTGATCTGGAACAAAGAATAAAAATGACAAGTATTAACGATGCAAATTACACTAAGATGATGGCAGAATTGAAAAATAGTATCACAAACTCAGATAAATCAGATATAAGTATCGACAAGGAGGGACTATTACGATTTAAAAATAGACTTTACATACCAGATTCAACAGAGCTAAAATTAACTATTTTAGATGAAGTGCATAAGAAACTGTATTCTGGCCATCCCGGCTACCAAAAAACAATAACAACACTCAGAAAACTATTTTACTAGCCTAATATAAAGGGTGAAACAACAGAATGTTTGGCTAGGTGCCAATATTGTCAATAGGTTAAGGATGAACACCAGCATCCAGCTGGCCTATTATAGCCATTACCAGTACCAGAATGGAAATGGGAGACCATATCGCTGGACTTTATAACAGGTTTGCCTAAAACTCAGAAACAAAATGATTCTATCATGGTTGTAATCGATAAACTCAGTAAGTATGCACACTTTATTCCTGTAAAGTCTACTTTTAAAGATATTAACATTGTTGAAATATTCATGAAATCAATTTTTAGACTGCATGGTATTCCTAAAATGGTGATTTCAGACAGAGACATAAAATTCACATCCTCTTTTTGGAAGGAATTGTTTGTAGGACTAAATACTAATTTGAATTTCAGTATGAGTTATCATCCACAAACAGATCGACAGATCGAAAGGGAAAACCAAATCATTGAGGATATGCTCCACATGTATGTAAGGACAAATATGAACAAGTGGGAAGACTACCTACACTTGGTAGAATTTGCAGATAACAATGGGTACCAAACTTCGGCTAAGTTGAGCCCTTTAGAAATACTGTAAGACAGAAAGTGTACAATGCCAATTAGCTGGGATAACCCGGCTAACAGACTCATGGTTGGACCAGACATGGTAAGGAAGGTACAACATAACTTAAAAGAGGCATAGGACAGACAGAAGAGCTATGCGGATGAGAAAAGAAGACACTTGGAATTTCAAGTGGGAGACCATGTTTATTTGAAGGTCAAAGCCCAAAAAAACTCGCTAAAGTTGGGGAAGTGTGCCAAGATGGCACACAGTTTTTGTGGGCCCTTCGACATACTAACTTGAATGGGACCCGTAGCATATCAGCTTGCACTTCTAGCTAATCTAAGAATTCATAATGTATTTCATGTTTCTTTGTTGAAAAAGTATATTCATGACCCTACTCAGATGATTGATTGTGATGCAGGAGCATCTCTCCACGTCAGCCAGCCAACCAACCAATCGCGTTGAGCACATGCATTCAATTGCTAAAGAGAGGCGCAACCTCATTTATAATTTGAATCAATGTAATTGAATGTAAATTGAATGTTTAGACTGTTGAGCCATAGAGCCGTGCCTTTGTGCAGGCGTAGAGTAGATCGGCCTTAAATGTTTGTAAGGCTGAGATATAGGTCCGATTCTAAAGACTAGACAACTATTCAATGTAATTGAATAAGGTAAGTAGATTGGAGGGAAGAGCTTGAAGTTCCCCTCATGTAAAAGATCAATTTTGATCTCATTTAGGGGCAGTGTGTAGTAGTTAGCTAGAAAGATAGAATAAGAGAGTCTGCGAGTAGAGAGCAGAAGAGAAGAGATGAGACCCTGTTACAGGTTATGCTCATGAACACCTTGTAAATACATGCGTTTGCCATTTTAATACAAATAGTAGTTTTTCCTGCATGACTATGTGTTAAATGAATGTTTGTGAGCGTTCTTTATATGCTATGACTTTGTGTTATGTTTATGCATTTTCAAGAGTTGTTTTGGCTTTGGGGTTAGAGGTCTTTGAGGCTTCACACTAGGAGGGTGTGATAGAATGTTGCAGGTTCTGATAGTCATGCACAGAAGGTGCATATCTGAATTCTGCGGGTTCATAGAAAGACGTGTTGCGGGCACAAGAACTGAATTTAATAACTTGAAGAAGGCCATGAGGTTCCTGAATACCTTAGGAGGCAAGGTTGTCTAAGCGAATCACAGTTGTAGACATAACTTATGTTGTAAGTTCTGTAGAGCTCTGCCAGGTGGGCATCGAGTGGGTGAAAAGGAGTGCACAGAGGAACTCGGTCGTGAGTTCATTAGAAGCAAGAATCACTAAGGGTTCTTGACACTCTCCCAGGAGGGAATTGAGTCAGTGCAAAGAGTGCACATAAGAAATCTATTGTGAGTTCTATATAACTCCGCCAGGAGGGCATCGAGACAGTGTGCAGATAGGCACAAGAAGAGAATTATGTTGAGTTCTGTGTTTTGGTGGAAGAATCCACTGAGGGATCTTCGCAGGGTTGTTGAACACCCTGAAAGTCTCAGCAAGAGGTTGCTTGAGCAGAAAAAATAGACAGAAGGGAATTTCATTCTCCGTCTGAGGGAGAAAGGAAAAAGGACCAGTTTTCCTTGGAGGTCGAAGCTACAGGAAAGCTCAGGGTGGATAGCACCTTTGTGTGCATGTGAATACTCTGTAGAGGCACAGGAGTTGAAGAATCCTTCAAGGATTCGAAAAGAAGGATAAGCTTAGGAGGGTGAGTGATTTTATGCACAAAGTCATAACTGCAACGAGTGCAGAAGCTACAGAACCCTTTGACAAGTTCAGAGTACCCAAAGCTCAGGAGGTTAAGCGCTTTCATGTGCGTGGTGAAGCTCAAAGTCGAAGAGTTCATAGAGAAGAAAGAAGGCAAAGGTTGAGACCTTTGGAATACTTGGAATTCTTCCAACACTGAGAGGAACGTGCAAAAGATTGGGAGGAGCAACAGCTACCATTGGATCTAGCCAGAGGGATCTGGATCGTTGAAAGGTCTTCATGTCCAGAAGGTAGCACAGCAGAAGCACACAGGAGAAATGATCTGAGCCGTCAGATCTTGGGCGGAGAAACTGACAGCCATTAGATCTGTTAGGAGTTGCAAGGGAGTTAATCCCTCATATAGCAGAATAGAAGCGAAAGGCCTGAAGGATTTCATATCGAGAATTCAGAATTTAGGGAGTCCAGAGGACGAGAGTTCGGGCATTCAACCTCAAAAATAGCAAAAAGGTGAAAGAATCTGAGTCGTTTTTTTGGGAGTGGACACGTGTCACGAGATCACCCATATGGGGGACTCATACATCAGAGGTTAGAGGAGGAAGTCTTTTGACTTCACGAATGGAAAAATTGTGAGAAGGAGAGAAGTTTTGTTGTGGGCCTAGTTGACGTCACGTCGGAGAATCGGGATATCAAGATTCAGAGGATCGGGGATCTCGTGGACAAGAGGTCCATGCATTTCGGCATTTAAAATCACGAAATTGCAAAAGGAAAGGAAGGTCGGGACAACAGTCATTTTGGCATTTTGTGTGTCGGCATATCGGGAGTCGAGAGGTCGAGAGGTCTGACCCTCGAATAAGTAAATCCCGAAAAAGATAAGACTACGGTCTTATGAGGAATGGTCACTTGGACTAGAGCGTAGCCATATGCGGCTAAGGCAAGAAAGGGTCGAATCGGCATTTCGGTGACCGAGGGATTGTGAGAATAGTGGTTCTTATGACATGGGGAATCATAAAGTCCCAAAACCCAACATTTAAATCAGGGAAAATTCACAGTCGATGTGTAGAAGGCTGTGTGGGGAAATAAGGACCTGTGGATCGGGAAGATGAGATTCTAGGAGGGAATCAAAGGAGCCTCTTTGGCTCATAAAACGATTGAACGATCCTGTGAGCGGGCGTAGGTGGTGTCTGCATCAGTGTGGTATCAGAGCTTGATTCTTTCTTGTATATTTCAGGCAATGGATGCCGGAGAAGGAGAGCACTCTGATACACACATCATGTGGTATCAGAGTGGGATTTCATCTGTATATTTTAGGTGAAGTGAGAAGGTAAAGGAAGACAAAGTGATGGAAACTCTGTAAGGATTTGTTTGCAGGTAGGGAACAGTCCATAGATAGTCAGGAGGATTGTAGGAAGAGGCTGAAGCACTTAGGCTTGCAGGATTGAGCAACATATTTTCCAGGAGGGAAAACAAAGACAACAACATGGCTACTGAAGGCCGTAGGTATGCTGGAAGGAAAAATCCAGAGATGATGAGCACAACCAAAAGAGGGAAAGAACTTGTCGACATCAGGGAAATAATGGAAGAGCTTGAACTACGGATGCAACATAATACCAAGCCATGATGGGTATATGAATGGCCCATGATGAAAACAAAGGTAAAATGGCCAGTCAAGGAGTTGATGGCTAGAAGACATCGAGGGTTGTTAAGAGGATGGTTGAGGCATGCTGAAAACCTAAACAGACCTGAAGAGATGGTTCAGATATGTGAACCAGAGACTGGGAGAATTCTCGGTGAAGAAAATAAAATGGGATTAGGTGAAGATCTCAAGAACTGCCAAGACGACAGAGAGGAAATTCCAAGTTTCTAGGTGGGAAAGGAGTTGAGATCAGTTGAAGATCTCACGAACTGTCAGGAGGACGGCTGAGGAATTTCACATTGCCAGCTGAGCAATGAAATGAGGTCATTGCGGGATCTCGAAAACTGCTAGGAGGGTAGTGGAAGCATCTCAAATTGCCAGGTGGGCAGAGATAAGAATACAAGTCTGTCTAAAAGTCTCATGGACTTGGAGGTGAGTTCAATTCAGCAAGGGGTGTTGATGAAGATGGGATTAGTTGATCTCATAGTCTTCCATGGAAGCAACAAGAAAATCCCATATTGGCAAGTGGGCAGGGATGAACAGATGAGACTATCTGAGAGTCTCATAAACTCAGAAGTGAGTTTAGATTAGCAGATGCTGCTGACAGAAGAGGAAGATTGGAGGAATCTTCCAATGATTGGGGGAATCGAAATATTCCTACCACTTGCCCAAGAGGAGGTATAAATCTATGTTGCATATGCAACAACAGTAGAAGGACAACCAACTGAGACTGTCACAGAAGAATTGGAGCAGACTTTGGAATTTGCCTAAGCAGACGATGTAGAAGATGAGCATTATGAGGAGTGTCTCAATGCTTTCATCCAGGAAGCTGAGGAAGCTGCAGCACTAAAGCTAACAACAAAAGAAGCAGAAGAGGATAATGATCATTCTGAGGAATGGCTCAATACTTTCAGCAAGGAAGATGAAAGGATTGCAACATGGGAGTTTGCAGCATAAGAAGAGGAAGAAGCAGACAACATTAGTTTGGCTAATCTGTATGAACAAATTGAAGCCCTGGAGAGAAGGGTGAAAGTGCAGGGCATGCACATCCAACAGATGAAGCTGGAAGCTGATGAAGAAGGTATGGGAGATCACAGTGATCTTCCCATGTGCCACATTTTTTTGCAATCGGGGATACTCCATGAATAGGGCCAGCCATTGGAGCAGCTGGATGAAGTGATAGACATGATCAGAGAGATAATGATCTGGTCAGCAGAAACTGTCAGCGAGGAGAGGCTAAGAAGAAGGAAGGAAGCAGCAGCAGCAGTGCAAAAGCAACAACAACAACAACAGGGAGATGGAGCAGATGACCAGCTCCAGAGGATGATTTTGGATCCAGGAGAATTTCCACAGCTGAGATGGGAAGCTCATGAGCAAGAGCTCATGAATTTTTCAGCTAAGGATTATAATGCAGGAGCATCTCTCCACGTCATCCAACCAACCAGCCAGCCGCATCGAGTGCATGCATTCAATTGCTGAAGAGAGGCACAACCTCATTTAAAATTTGAATCAATGTAATTGGATGTAAATTAAATGTTTAGGTTGTTGAGCCATAGAGTCGTGCCTTTGTGCAGGTGTAGAGTAGATCGACCTTAAATGTTTGTAAGGCTGAGATCTAGGTCTGATTTTGTGGACTAGATAGCTATTCAATGTAATTGAATAAGGTAGGTAGATTGGAGGGAAGAGCTCGAAGTTCCCCTCATGTAAAAGATCAATTTCGATCTCATTTAGGGGTAGTGTGTAGTAGTTAGCTAGCAAGATAGAAGAAGAGATTCTGTGAGTAGAGAGCAAAAGAGAAGAGCCGAGACCTTGTTACAGTCCGTGCTCAGGAACACCTTGTAAATACAGGTGTTTTCCATTTTAATACAAATAATAATTTTTCTTGCATGACTATGTGTTAAATGAATGTCTGTGAGTGTTTTTTATATGCTGTGAATGTGTGTTATGCTTATGCATTTGCAGGAGTTGTTTTGGCTTCAGGGTTAGAGGTCTTTAAGGATTCACACCAGGAGGGTGTGACAAAATGTTGGGGGTTCTGATAGTCGTGCACAAAGGGTGCATTTCTGAATTCTACGGGTTCAGACAAAGACGTGCTGCGGGCACAAGAACTGAAGTCAATAACTCAAAGAAGGCCTTGAGGTTGTTGAATATCTCAGGAGGAAAGGCTGTGTAACCGAATCACAGTTGTAGACAAAACTTATGTTGTGAGTTTTGTAGAGCTCTGCCAGGTGGGCATCAAGCAGGGGCAAAGGAGTGCACAGAGGAACTCGGTCATGAGTTCATTAGAAGCAAGAATCACTAATGGTTCTTAACACTCTGCCAGGAGGGCATTGATCTAGTGCAAAGAGTTCACAGAAGAAATCTGCTATGAGTTCTATATAACTCTTCCAGGAGGGCATCGAGACAGTGTGCGGATAGGCACAAGAAGAGAATTTTGTTGAGTTCTGTGTTTTGGAGGAAGAATCCACTGAGGGATCTTCGCAGGGTTGTTGAACACCCTGAAAGTGTCAGCAAGAGGTTCTTGAGTAGAAAAACTAGCCATAAGGGAATTTCATTCTCCGTCTGAGGGAGAAAGGAAAAAGGACAAGTTTTCCTTGGATTTCGAAGCTACAGGAAAGCTCAGGGTGGATAGAACCTTTATGTGCATGTGAATACTCTGCAGACTTGCAAGAGTTGAAGAATCCTTCGAGAATTCGAAAATAAGGATAAGATCAGGAGGGCGAGTGCTTTTACTCACAAAGTCATAACTGCAAGGATTGCAGGAGTTACATAACCCTTTGATGAGTTCAGAGTACCCAAAGCTCAGTAGGTTAAGTGCTTTCATGCACGCGGTGAAGCTCAAAGTTGAAGAGTTCATGGAGAAGAAAGAAGGGAAAGGTTGAGACCTTTGGAATACTTGGAATTCTTCCAAGACTGAGAGGAACGTGCAAAATCTTGGGAGGAGAAACAACTACCATTGGATCCAGTTGGAGGGATCTGGACCGTTGAAAGGTCTTCACGTCCAAAAGGTAGGACAGGAGAAGCACATAGGAGAAATGAACTGAGCCGTCAGATCTTGAGCGGAGAACCCGACAACCGTTAGATCTGTCAGGAGTTGCGAGGGAGTTAAGCCATCATACAATAGAATATAAGAGAAAGTCCCAAAGGAGCTCATATCGAGAATTCAGAAGTTTGGGAGTCCATAGGATGAGTGTCTGGGCACTCGACCTCAGAAATAGAGAAAAGGAGAAAGAATCTGAGCCGTTCGTTTGGGAGAGGACACATGTCACGAGATCACCCATATCAAGGACTCAGACATCAGAGGTTAGAGGAGGAAGTCTTTCAACTTCACGAGTGGTGAAATCATGAAAAGGAGAGAAGTTTCATTGTGGGCCTAGTTGACGTCACGTCAGAGAATCAGGATATCGGGATTCAGAGGATCGGGGATCCCGTGGACAAGAGGTCCATGCATTTCGACATTTAAAAGCCCAAAATCATGAAAGGAAGGGAAGGCTGGGACAACAGTCATTTCGGCATTTCATGTGTTGACATATCAGGAGTCGAGAGGTTGAGAGGTCTGACCCTCGAATAAGTAAATTCTGAAAGAGATAAGACTGCGGTCTTATGAGGACTGGTCACTTGGACTAAGGCGAGAAAGGGTCGAATTGGCATTTCGGTGACCGAGGGATTGCGAGAATAGTGGTTCTTGTGACATGGGGAATCATAAAGACCCGAAACCTGAAATTTAAGTCAGGGAAAATTCACAGTCGATGTGCAGAATACTGTGTGGGGAAATAAGGACCTGTGGATCAGGAAGCTGAGATTCCAGCGGGGAATTAAAGGAGCCTCTTCGACTCATAAACCGATTGAACGATCCTATGAGCGGGTGTAGGTGACATCTATGTAAAATTGGAACTTGGTCTAGGTGGAACCTGAAGGCGAGTTCCAGGTGGAACCCCTGCGCATTCTGGACCGGAGAGAAATAGCACTTCGGAACAGAGCTGTCACTCAGGTAAAGGTGCAATGGAAGCACTTTAGTCCTGAGGAGGCCACTTGTAAATTGGAAGGAGATTTGTGGAAATCTCATCCAATCCTGTTCCAGGAAAGGAAAGAACACTGAGGACAGTTTTTTACTGAAGGGGGAAAGGATGTGACATCCCCCAAAAATAAAACATTTTTGTTTTTATGTGCTGGAAATTTATTTCCATTTTTGGCAAATTCAAATCTGGAAAATTTTTGCCATTTATGGCAATTCCAAATTTCAAATTTAATAATTGTATTTAATTATTGTGATTGTTGGGAAGATATTTGTTTGGACTCAACTAACTATTTGACTATGGCACTTGTATCACAACAGAATATTTACATTAACTACAAAAGGACAAATGGAACAACCATGTTAAAAAATCAGTTGACCATGACTCCATGAGTGGGGATCAAGTTGGAACTGCCTCTGGGTTGATTATTACAAGTGGAAAATCAGAGATTTGGCCACTGGTAGTCCTTGAGAATCAGGGATTAAGAAAGATGTGAAAATCCCCAAAGGAGGGAAAATGACCTGGGCAAAATTGATAAATAACATATGTGAGGAGGCAGGACGCTGCCAAGTATGCCGGGGAAAAGATTTCTGAGCTCTCTTGCTATTATGAACACTACAGATTGACTGTGAGGCAAGAGGAGCCTGCTGAAACAGAATTTCATTGTTGTTATGAGCACTGTTGAGTAACTGTGAGGCAAGAGGATAACTGTTGGAATTGAAGGACATTGCTGAGGAGGAGTTTCCAAGTTTGCCCTCATGGATTCATGGTCAGGATAGGGGGTGAATCGGGAAAGTGACTTTGGCTGCCCTATTCTACGGTTGGGAGGAACGTGGTTGTTCCCTTTGTCTTCCCGCGGATTGGATTCAGATATGTTGATCTACCCCTCTCTATTTTGAATGGCTATGTTTTGATTGATGGCAGATATATGTTGTGTGATTATATCTAATTGTGTTAATGTAAACCTTTCCCTCTCTGTTCTTTGTTGTTTTCTATGTAACTAATATTATGCATCTAATTGTTTCTAAATTTAAAATAATTCTTTCAATGGATGACGTTTATCATGGTACTAAATGTACAATCACATTCTAAATTTTGGAGTGGTCCCCCCCGAAATCTGGAAGTGCTAAGCAATTTTTTTTTTACAGAAGTTGAGTTTAAGAAAGCTGGTCCATCTACAAGTTAGGTTTAATCTAAAGTTAAAATACTAGATGTACAAAATTCAGAAAGTTAAAGAATTCTGGGAACCCACGGAAACCAAACTCAGATCGCTCAGATCATCATTTATAATTTCCAAACTCTGATGGAATGATATTCTTATTCTTGTATTTACATAGATGCATAAATGTAGTCTGTTGACGTTTAATGCATTGTTTAAAGAGGCTCTAAGTGAACATAATAAGTGTTACCTTTTACAGAACCTGTTACCCTATTGTACCCCTTTTATAGATTATATGCCTATAAAAATCAGAAGTTAGATTTTTTGGAATTTTGATAAGTAAACAGATATTGAATCCTTCTACACCTATTGTTTCACAATATGAAAGTAAGAATACCAGTACAAGGAAAAAATATTAGACTTATAAAAATAATGTGATTTTCGGCATTTGAGACATGTTGATTACATTTATACAAAGTTCACTTGCTTTTCCAAACCCTGAATCTCGAAATCCTGAAGTGTTGGTCCCACACCCTTTCACCTTTCAGAATTCAGGAGTTGTTGTGTGTTGTTGTTTGGCATTTGAAACCCCGAGACCTCAAATCCCAAAATCCCAAAATGTTAGTTCCTTTCTTTTTCGCAATTCGAGAATTGTTGTACGTTGGATGTTTGGCTATGGAACTCACGAAGTTCCAAACCCCGAAATCTTGAAATACGGGTCTCACCTTTCTTTTCTTTCGCATTTCAGAAGTTTCTTTATGTTTATATTTGGACATTGGAACTTGCGAAGTTTTGAACCCCGAAATCCTGAAATAAGGGTCTCACCTTTCTTTTCTTTTGCATTGCAGAATTTTGTTCATGTTGTTGTTTTTACACCGAAACTCACGAAGTTCCGAACCCCGAAATATCGAAATGCAGGGCCCACCTTTCCTTTTTCACATTTTCAAAAGTTTGTTTATGTTGATGTTTGGACACTAGAACTCACGAAGTTCAGAACCCCGAAACCCTGACATGTGAGTCCTACCTTTCCCTTTTCGCATTTTCGAAAGTTGTGGTGTGTTGTTGGGCACTTGTACTCGCGAAATCCTGATCTCCGAAATCCCGAAGTACTGGTCACCTTTCTCAATTTCGGGAGTTGTTGTGTGTGTTGATGTTTGGCTTTTGTACTCGGGAAACCCCGAACCCCGAAATCCCGAAGTGCTAGCCCATAGTCTTTCTGTATTTCAGATTCCAGCAAACAGCAGGGTCCTTCATTTTGTTCGCCATTTGTGATCACCAAAACCCGATTGACCTCTGTTTCTTCACAAAGCTATAGGAACATAGTAGGAATGATTGCTATAGGAACAACTCAAATACTGTAATGTATGAACTGGTAGAGAACATTGGAGGATCTTCATCCATGATAGAAGTATAATAATAACAGTTCATATTAAAGGTCACCGTGTACGGGGCATGACAAGTACCTAAATTATTATACGGAGAAGGATATGGGTATATACTTACTTGTAGGTGGAAATAAGTACATATGTTAATAGAGAGTTAAAGGAAATTTCCTACAGTAAAAATGATAATATCACCTTTACACGCACACATAGAAGACAGTCAAGTTACCTACTGTTCTAGCAGTCATGAAGATCCAGACTTGCAATCACAAGCATAATGAAATGTGTAGAACTGATTAATTTGACAATTTTTTGTTCAAAGTAAACTAGACTAGTGTAATGATGTCTTTATGGATCGAATTGAATCTTACCTTCTCTTAAATTCTAAGCTTAAACAAAGTTGAATTATGTCAAAGAATTTATTTTTTTATGTTAAATTTGAGGTACATTACACTAGCACTCCTAAATTCATTTTGTTCTGAATCTTTCAATTCAGAAACTCCCCTTGGCTGCATTCCATATACAATCTGGAATGGACTATGCCCTGTGCTTCTATTGAGTGAATCATTGTAAAAGAATTCTACCTGTGGAAGAATGTGATCCCATTGACTGTGGTGTTTAGTCACTAAGCTTCTTAACAAAACTCCCAAGCTCCTGTTCACGACTTCTGTCTGTCCATCCGTCTGAGGATGATATAATAAGCTAAAAGACAAACTTGTCCCCAACTTCTTCCATAAGGTCCTCTAGAAATTTCCTACGAAATTGGTATCTCGATTAGACATGATACTCTTTGGCAAACCATGAAGTCTGACGACTTCCTTGAAAAATGAGTTCGCAATATGAGTTGCGTCATTGGTTTTTTGGCATGGTATGAAATGTGCCATTTTTAAAAATATGTCGACTACCACAAAGATTGAATCATATCCTCTCTATTTCATTGGTAGTCCCAATACAAAATCCATTCTTGCTCCGTCCCATGACCTTTCAGGTATGGGTAATGGTTGGTATAACCCTGTGTTCTACCTTTTTCCTTTCATGTGCTAACAAATTCTACACCTGTCCACAAATTTCTTGACATCTATCCTCATCCCTGGAAAAAAATATGAGCCATTCAACTTTGAGAATGTCTTGTCATGACTGAAATGTCTGGCCAATCCTCCACTGTGTTTTTCCTTCAACAAATTCTCCCTCATGGAGCATTTTGGAATACATAGCTGATTTCCCCTGAATAATAATCCATCCTGGATCATGTATTCAGTCCATTGGCTTCTATCCCTAAGATATGGATTCTCAGATGCCTCATATTCCTCCTTGAAGTCTGGATCATCCCTATACATTTCTTTAATGTTATCAAAACCCAAAGTCTTGACTTTGAATTCCTACATAAGGAAACATTTCCTACTCAAAGCATAAACAACTTTGTTAGCAGTTCCAACTTCCAGAAATATGATTAATCACAAAAGTAAAATTATGCATGAATTCAACCCATTTACCATGTTTTTGGTTCAAATTCTCTTGTCAAGTCACGAATTGTAAAGCGTGATTATCATTGTACAAAACAATCTCCTTTGGAACCAAATAGTGTCTCCATTTCTTCAGTGCTTGTATGACTGCATAGAATTCTTTGTCATATGTGGAGTACTTAATCTTCGCTTCATTCAGTTTTTCAGTGACATATGTGATTGACTTTTCGTCTTGTCTCAAGACCGCTCCAATTGCCAATCCACTCACATCACACCTGACCTGGAATGTCTTGTTAAAATCTGGCAAAACTAGAATTGGTTGCTGAGTGATCTTCTTCTTTAGCAGATTGAAACTCTTCTCTACTTCCTCTATCCAGTGAAAAGATTTGTGTCATTTCTTCACCGTATCCATCATCGGTGTGCTAATTCCACTGAAGTTTTGGATGAATTTCCTGTAGAAGCTAGCCAAACCATGGAAGCTTCATACTTCAAGCATGCTCGTTGGCGATAGCCAATACTTAATCACCTTTATCTTTTCCGGATCCATTTTCAGTTCATTTGTAGAGATAAAGAAACTCAAATAAATGAGTTTTGTCCTCATAAATGATGATTTCTTCATATTAATCAACAATTTCTTCATATTAATCAACAATTTCTCCTGCTGTAATCTCCTCATTACTGCAACTAGATGCTATAAGTTTTCTTCTTCTGTCTTGCTGAAAATTAATATATCGTCAAGATATACAATGATGAATTTCCCTATGAAATCCTTCAGGACTTCGTTCATAAACCTCATGAAAGTACTGGGCACATTCGTTAATCCAAATTGCATGACAAGCCATTCATACAACCCCTCATTCGTCTTGAATGTTGTCTTCCATTCATCACCTTCTCTCGTTTGAATTTGATGATACCCACTTTTCAAATCAATGTTTGAAAAAAACTTTTCTCCACTCAAGCAATCCATCCTGTCATCCACCCTTGGCAATGGAAATCTGTATCTGATGGTAATCTTATTGATTTCCCTTGAGTCTGTACACATTCTCCAGCCTCCTTCTGTCTTTGGGTTGAGCACTGTCGGAACAACGCATGGACTCAAGCTCTCCCGATTCAATCCTTTGTCCATTAAGTCCTGGAACTGTCTCTTAACTTATTCATTTTCCTGCAGCATCAAACTATACGTGGATTTGTACGGAAAACTGGATCCAGGTATAAGATCAATATGATGGCTTATACTCCTGATAGGTGGCAACAAACAAGGTAGTTCATCCACCACTATATCAACAAACTCTCCCAGCAACTCCTGGATTTCTTCTGGTAAATCATCTATTCTCGTACTGTTCAAAACAATTTTGGGCTTCCTAACCACAATAAATTGTGTGTCTTCCTTCTTCTTAACCTCATTAAGAAGTTCCTTCCCACTCATGAGAAGTACAATGTTGTTCATCTCTGTTTTCACTTCTTTATCCTTAATCAACAGCAACATGTGCATCCTACCATTTTTCTCTAGGGTGTATGTGTTCTTTCTCCCATCATGAACTACATCTCTATCATATTGCCACAGTCTACCCAACAATAGATGACAAACATCCATGGGAATGACATCACATAATATTCCATCTTTATATCCTCCTATTTTAAATTCAACTAAACATTGTATAGTGACATTTACTTGATGTCCTTTTTGTAGCCATGAAACTTTGTATGGGCTTGGATGTACAACAGTCTCCATCTCCATATTTTCTACCATCTCTGTAGATACGATATTGTCTGTGCTACCACTGTCCACTATGACCTTGCATACCCTATCCTTAGTTCTCCAACTAGTCTGAAACAAACTATTTCTTTGGGCTGGGTTCTCTATCTCCTTCTCTGGCTTCAAGATAACTTTCATCATCATCAAAGATCTTCCACCCTTAGCGTCTTCTACCTCAACATTCTGTCCTTGATCTTTGACAATGTGAGTTTCACCACCATCTTTCTTCTTATCTGGATACTCATAGGATTTATGTCTGATTTTTCCACAGACGAAGCATTTCACTTCACCTCCTCTACCTCTTCCTCTTCCTCTGGCTCGAGGAAACGTATTTCTATTAGCATACTGCCTTCCTTGTGAGCTTCCTCCTCTCTCAAGTTGAGGTTTCTTCCCCTCTTCTTTAGGTTTCTGAGTTATGTCTTGGGCAATTGCTTTTCCTCTTGCTTGACTTCTACCTCGACCTCTTTGACCTTGTGTCCATCTTAGCTTCTCCTCAGTTTTCAGAGCTATCTAATAAGCATCTTCCACATTTAGAATGGTCATCATTCCCATCTCATCTTGAATGTCATATCATGAACCATTCATGTACCTGGCAACTTTTTCATCATCGCTTTCCCGATGACCTTCTCTGATGTTTATCCTGTAGAATTCTTCAGTGTATTCCTTCACTGACATCAGCTTCTGTCTCAAATTCTACATCCTCCAAAATAGAGTGATTTGATAATCCCTAGATATAAATTTGGCTTTCATCTTTGCAACCATTCTATCCCATCTTTTGATTTTCTGCTTTCCCTTGTAGCGTTTGTCAGCCTACAGTTCATCCCACCACAGTGCTGCATGCCCTTTAAGTCTAGTAACGACATGTTTGACTTTCTTATCTTCCTCGACATCCTCATAGTCAAAGTTTTTTTCTAGAGCTCTAATCCAATCTATAATTTCTTCAACATCTAAGTTTCCCTCATACATGGGAATGTCCATTTTTTCTCTAGCACCTATCCTTGCAATAGCCCTGAATAGGCATTCCTCTGTAGCATCTTCGACTACAACTTCTTCTCATTCATTTCCAACTTCATTTTCACTTTCATCCTCATTGATATCCCCAGCGTCGACTGTGCGCCTCTGTGATGTCTCCATAGCATCAAGTATGGCACGTAACTCATGCATTTATCTTTTTACTTCTGGATTAAGCATTTTTCTATCTCTTCTTCTCAACGGCATGGCTGAAAATTTTTCCTCTTTTCTCTCTGTTATAGAAAGCAGAGAATTTGTTCTGTGCTCTGATACCACAAATGACACAGACCCCCTGGCCTCGGGTCGAGATCAGTACAGGATCTTCTCCAAACCACACCAAGAGTTAATTAAACCCTTTGTTTAAGCCGCAAAAGATTTCAGGCTTCGCGAGTTGGAGGTTCTCGATGCAATGCCACCACTCTTGCAATCGCCGAAATGCAAAATGTCAATGATGGTTGACTGCTCCAACGCGACGAGCACATGCCACCTATTGCTCACTAATTTTGGATTTTCAAGACTTGAGAAAACAACCAACAATCGTTCCTCTTCCCTTATGTTTCCCCGAATTCTGAAATTTCTCCTTTGGCGAGATCGACGACCTTTAGAGATTTTCACCGAACCTTGACCACTCCTTTGACTTCCACCACACATATCCTCTCACTGATACTTGGGACCCACCTTTCCATGTTTCTCTCTTTGTGATTTCGGGAGTTGTGTTGACCATGCAACTCCACCTCTTCAATCCTGAAACCCCGAAACCCGATTGGGGCTCAATGGCTATTGTCCCTCAACCTTTCGGGAATTTTTCCTTTCTCTCTCCAGGATTTTGCGACTCATGAAAATCCATAGCAAAGAGTTTCCTTTCCTTTTGAAACTCCATTTCCCTAATTCCCGAAGCCTCACCTCCCATGTGATCTATGACTGAGATCTTCTTCGATCTGATGGATATGGATCTTTCAGGATTTTGTGAACTGGGATTTTGAGACTCTCGATTCCAAAATCATAGCCTCCTCTACTTCTCGAACCCCGAAATGTTGAAATGTCGAAATGGGCTCAATGAGGATTAGCCCCTGACCAAATCTCAGTCCATGTGACTTCTTCCTCTGTGACCACATCCCTACTCTAAAGACACGTTGTGTTTCGCGACTTCATGGTTTTCAACGCAAAGTGACTCGGCTCCTTCTCATCGGAATTGCCAAAATGCCAAACCCCGAAATGATGAAATGCTGAAATTGAACTTCAAAGGGGAATCAATGGGTCCTGTTTCTTCTCATCCAATGGTCTCTACTCCTCCTGAGCTCTTGAACGCTAAAATACACTCAACCTTAACCTTCTCATAGATCTGCGAGATCCAATGGTCCACGGGATTTTGGCACTTCTTCCACGAAGAAATTTCACTGTTCGTTCACTCTTCTTTAAGGATCTCTTGGCAAAAATGACTTGGTGTCCTTCCACTTGAACTTGAATTCTGCATGATGATTTCAATCTCCACCTCCCTTTGAACACTTCAAAGGTGCTATCCCTCCTGAGCTCTCACTTGCAAGCTCAAGCCCCCAAAAGGAATCCTCCTCGCACTCCTTGCGACAACTTTCAAATAACCTCTGGTTATTTGAGTCTTCAACCCTGTGCACTCTTTGCAACAGTAGTCCTTCAACTTTCACCTTATTTGATAAGCTCTAAGGCTTCAACCAGCCTGTGCACACCTTGCACGACTCTGTGCCTCACCTGCACTTCTACTATTTATGAGAACAACGATATCTCTCCTGACTTTTCTGAGATAAAACTCAGATCCTTGTCAAAGCACACCTTGCAGACGTTCACTGCACTCCTTGCAGGAATCCTCAGGAAGAGAAACAATTGAAACTCATTATTCTCCTCTCTTAGAGTTGATACACTCAACATGAAATCATACACCAAATGCAACATTGAAACAAATGCATAACAGAGAAAATAAAACAACTGTAAACATACCATTTAACAAATGTAAACAATAAGAATCATAACACCCTAAAAATTGAGTCAAAGATTCATATATTAACTAAACCATTCTTGTACATGGGTTCTTCTCTACACCCCTCTGCTTCAGCTCTACAACTTATGAATTCTGAATGATCATAAAGTTACAATGATACAAGGGTAAGGGTGTCTATATCTATTTTCCCTCCTACACTTCTAAACTGTCTAATCTATTAAATTAAATCTACCTACTTGGATTCATTACAAATAAATGCCTCTACATTCGATAGATGAGAGAAACACTCAAGATCTGTTTACAACATCTAGATATAAATGTAAGTACGCTTCCCCTAGCTATTACATTAATATCTGCTCATTAATTTTTCAAAACATTTCAAAATGTGCGCTCGTGCTTTTCCATTTGTCTTCCACCTTTGTGCTTGCTTGGCTGGTTGCGTACAATGCTGCTTGATGCATACCCCATACCTCAACAGGGTCCACTAACCTCTCAGTGTCTGGATCACTCTTTTCCCTGGGCCTAAATGGCTCTTCGGGCTCCTATTGGAACCCTTTGAATGAATCCATAGGTCCCTTCATCCTCTAGCACAGGCCTTTAGAAAACCTGTGCGCTCACCCCCTTTTCGGTGTTCTTCTCTGTTCTGAACCAACACACACCTCGGCGTTGATTCCTTTCCAACTAGCCCATCCTTATCTGGTGACCTTGCTCTATGACCCAATGCTTAAACAACACTCCTTTCGCGTTTTAGGGTTTCGTGACTCTTGCATGGGAGCTATCCTAGGCTCCTTGTCCTTCGAATGGTCGAACCTCGAAATAAAGCTTAGCTCCCACTAGCTCCTACCTTCACTCCTGACTCATATGACCTCTGCCCCATGACTAGTGGCTAACATCCAATCAACTCCCTGGGTTTTCACGTTTCGCTGATAAGGAGGGGTTAACTCCTTGTCCCTCCAACTCCCAGTTGCCGAAAGTCCAAAATCATATCTACTACAAGATCAACGGCTCTGAGCCTTCCTTGATCTAAGGATCATGGTTCTTTCGGGGTTTCGCGATTCGGGGAATTGAGATGCAAGGTCCCGCTCCTTTGTCTTTCGAATCCCTGATTGCCGAAATGCCGAAATGTCTTGGTGTTCGTTCATTTGGGGTTTCACGATTCAGGGAATCATGATGCAAGGGTCCCGCTCCTTTGTATTTCGAATCCCCAGTTTTTGAAATGTTTAAATGTCTTGGGGTTCGTTCTTTTGGGGTTTCACGATTCGGGGTTTTGTGATATCGCGAGTTGGGACTCCCTGTCTCACGACTCCTTCACTCTTGAACTCTCGGTTGCTGAAATGTCGAAAAGGGCTTAATGAATCTGGATCCTCCCTTAGCCATCGTCCATGTGATCACCACTCTGTGACCATGTGCTTAACGTCAAAGTGCTACTAGCTTCCGTGATTCGGGGAATTGCAATGCAAGCGTTCCTCCTTTCCCTTTTGAAATGTCAAAACCTGAAATAGGGCCTAACTCCACAACTCCTCCCTTAAGTCACTTTTCATACGAGCGGTCCTGTGATCTGGTGTTATTCCTATGAATGCTTTTGGGTTTTCGTGATTTGTGATTTTATGATTTCGGCTGTAATGACTCTAGGTCCTTTGAACTCCCAGATCCCGAAATGTCGAAATCTACCTGTGATCATTGTCCACTTTTTGAGATTTCATAATTCATGATTTCACAATTTCGGCTGTAGATGATTACAGGTCTTTCGATCTCCCGGACCCCAAAATGTCGAAATCTCCCCTTTGAGAGATCAACGGTCCAGATTCCTCTTGAACTGACGATCACGATCCAACTGGATCGACGACGCACAAGCTTTCGAGATTTTTCCCGAACCTTGACCACTTGCCATGTGTCCTCCTGTGGATGGTCACGATGCTTTTGGGATTTTGTTGAATCCTCTCCTTTGCTTCTATGAGGGTTAAACCTCAT
>JASDQU010013470.1:247953-265531 GCA_032191745.1 Picea mariana | reverse complement strand
GTGGAAATATAATTGGGGTATAATGTTAGTGTTATATAACATAGAGAAAGGTTTATGGACGTCGATGGCGAGGTTTTAACCTGAATTGTAATCTGACTGAATGTAAGGTACTGCTACCTTAATAAATCGTCTTATGTTGGAAGGTATGGATTATAATGTGATGAATCGAAAGTGTAATCTAATGCAATATATTGGAATGTTAAGGTCTTAATCATTCATAATGAAACTTCCAGCTTAGATGGTTGATTTGCGAAGTCCTTATAATACCATGGTAATGATGCTAACCCTCATGGGATGATTGATATGTAAATTACCATGATGGCGTCAAATGATTGCGGGATATTTGTTAATCTTTGAGTCGTAGTGAAGGATTAAGGGTTACCTACTGCGTTAGGATACATCTACATCCATTTATTATATTTATGATTACTACTGAGGATTTTTATCTGGTTAGATGTTGAACCAGTCAAGTTTCAGTCTTGTACTATAGGGGTCCCTTGAATGTGTTGTAGAGGGTACCGTGTTGACGATTATGATTTAGAGTTGCGCATTGGAATGATTTTAAGTTCTTCTAGCTGATAGTCCCTCGTTAATTTAAGTTGTGCTGGGTTGTAAAAGCCTTGTGTCTTCTTGTTGAGATTGTCATGTTTGCGTCTTGACAGTCGTTGGGTGGCGAAGTAGAGTCCAGAGAGCCTGTTTCCCCTCCTCCACGCGTGCACACACCTTTAAAAACAAAAAAAAAAATTTCACCTGTTGTCCGAGTTGTTGTCGTAATAAGGAGGGTTCTTACAGGTCAGTACCTATGAGACTCCCTCTAACATATGTTGCCACATATGTTAGCATTTTTCAGACTCTTCAATAGGTATTGTGTTCTTTAATAACATATAGAGTAGGTTCCATTTTTCTTACACAATGAATTTATATCTATCGCTCAAATATATGCCATAATTTCCACCCCATTCGTTCAAAACATAATACCTTCAAGTTTATTTAAAGGTGTTGTTTATGTTGGAGCATATCCCTAACTTGCATTAGTTTATACCTAGCCTAGAATCCTAGATCTTGGTTAATGCATTCATTTACACTTTATTTCACCTAATTTGGACACATAGAGAAGAAGGGCATATCATCCCTATATTTTAGGGGAAGCTGCTAATTTTAGATTAAGACTCAACTCTCGGTTCTTGATTTTCTTGATTTTTCTTGATTTTCTCAATTTATTCTTCATTTTATTGATTTATTCATGATTTATTCTAAATATCCCATGCAAAAACTCATCTATTATTAGGAAATGCAACCTCCTCTTTGAATGAGAGATTTATTCCTTAATTAATGATTTTTTTTGTTACTATTATTAGTAACTACTATTTCGGGTCAGTTAAGTGAGTTGGAATTGCTTCTCTTGTCAGTTAAGTTAGCTTAAGTGAGATAATGCACATCACTGAACTCTTGTGGACATTAATGAGTGTGTGATATGTATCTTTAGTGGTTTAGGTCGAATTATGTGGTCTCCCTTATCTTATGACACCCATTTTAGCTATTTCTATCTTTTTTTGACTAGAATTTCTATGTTGGAAATTCTATATATTCACCTCCTCTCTTCTTTTTTGAGGACGGTTTCTCATGTATATTCATTTTTTATTAATATAATTCTCTGATTTAAGGAGAAAAAACTTTCTCTCATCTCTTGAATATCAGTAAATTGTTTGTGTTCAATTTAACTAGAATTCTAGATCTATCGGGGTTTCTACAGGAATTCTACATGGTATTAGAGCTTGATTGAATCTATTGGATTGTACACGGTTTTATTTATAGGTATAGATCATCAGGAGGCATAGAAATCACTAATGGATCATCTCTCTCAGCCCAAAAATCTCATTCTAAATCCTTTCAATTACTTCGAATGGAAGACAAAGATCTCTCTACTCCTCCCAAGCAAAGGGCTTTACCGTGTAACAATGGGAATGGAGAAAGAACTGATTGATGTAGCGGAGAAGATAAAGTATTTAAATAAATTATATGAATCAATTGGGTTGATATTCCTATCAATTTCTAGATATCTTCTCTTTCATGTCAATGGATCCACTACTCCTGATGTGGTCTGGACCACATTGGAAGGACTATTCAGCAAGTAGGATGCAATGAGAGTGCATCAACTAGAGAATGAACTCATATCCCTAAGTCCAATTCATTTCAGAAACTTACAATAATTATTCACCAATTTAAAATCCCTCCTCAGTGAACTTAATGCATGTGGAGTCACAAAAGGGGAAGAACAACTCATCCTTTCAATTCTCTCGAAACTAGTCCATGAATATTCTATATTTGTGTTGTCTTTTCAAGCATCTAAATTGACTCAGGAAAAATGGAAAATCCATCCATTGAATGATTTAATTGTAGAATTGACTCAAGATCAAGATAAGTTAGTCCAAATGGGTGCCATAAAGCATTCCAAGAACCAAGCACTTGCGGCTACTGATGCTCCAAAGAGAAGTGGAAAAGACAAAAAAAAAGGAACGAGTAAATTTCTTGAATCAAAGAAGGAGAGATTCACACAATCCTCAAAGAACTCTTATGAGCCTAAGGATAATAAGAAAAAGAAGGAGAGAACACTTTTCAGATACTTTTGCAAAGGTTTTCGTCCTGAAGAAAATTTCATGAGGAAGACTATCGATGAGATGGCTAAGCAATTGCAGCAACACAATCTCACGATGCCCGAAAATGCAAAGAAGAAAGATGATAACAGAACGGGAGGGAGAACATGATATGTTCATGATTTAATATCTGTCGCATCCAATCCATCATCTTGGATCCTTGATTCAGGTGCATTGAACCATATGGCTACATCAAAAGATTAATTTCCTCCATCGAAGAAAGCACCAGATCCCCAATTTAATTGGATGATGACACACCTGCAAAGGTGTGCGGAGAAGGAATTGTTGATCTTGAAGGGGGCTGCTTCACAAATGTGCTTCATGTACCCTTGTTGTCTACACATATTCTCTCAATATATCAAATAACTCATTCTAGCTCTGGAAGGAAGGTGGAGTTCACTCCAGACTTTGCAGTGATTACCGACATTTCCATAGGCTCACAGCTTGCACATGGAATTGCAGATCACGGTTCTCGTTTGTATTTCTTCTCCCACTTTGTTCCTAAATATATTAGCATTGTATTTCTATCACAATCTAATGATATCATCAGGTTATGGCATGAAATATTTGGCCATATAAACTATAAGTACTTGCATCAACTCAGCAAGGAAAACATGGTAGAAGGATTGTCAGCTATTAAATTTACAAGCGGTGTATGTCAAGGATGCATTCTTGGCAACCATCCAAAGAAAAAGTTTGACAAAGAGAAGCCACAGAGAAATTCTTCACCACTTGGGATGATTCATAGTGACATTATAGGCCCATTCTTACAGCCTTGAATCAATATAAAACTACAACACACAATGCCATATACACCACAACAGAACAATGTTGCGGAGAGGAAAAGTCGGTCCTTAAAAGAGATGGAAAATTGTATGCTACAGTCGAAATCATTAGCTCCCAAGATATGGGATGGATATATTAATTGTGCATCATACATTTAGAATTGAGTTCCTCACAAATCACTAAAAGGCACCACTCCTTTTGAATGTTGGACCGGTAAGAAACCAAAAGTGTCGCACTTTCGTATTTTTGGTTCATGAGCATGGGCTCACATTCCGACAGATAAGAGGAAGGGTTTGGAGAATCAAAGTGTTGAATGCATATTTTTTGGATATACTAAAGGTTTCAAAGGATATATATTGTTGGACTCTCACACTGAAAAATTTCATTCTAGCTCAAAGTGTGAAGTTTGAAGAGGAATCGCTACATGATTTTTCAAAAGACCCTGTCAAGGAACCACTTGTTGTCACTCATGAGGAGGAGTCAGAAGATTCTTTGAGCACTTCAGAGAAACCATAAGAGAATACTTGTAGGTATGATACAGAGGATGAGGAGAAATTCATGGCTTCTCCAACTCAGTTGCCAACTTGGGCAGAGAAAACCCTGCAAGATGTGGGTGAGCTAGTCGGTCATCCTGCAGATACAAGAAGGACTAGATCACAGTTTTTTGGGGCTCCTCAATCCCTGGATGCCATAGAAAATTTTCTTCCCATACATTGCTACATGTCACTTGGTTCATATCTAAATTCACACTCTGATTTTGTAGACATCTTCACCAAGTCCTTCACTAAAAACAAATTTTTAGCACTAAGAGTTATGTTTGGAGTGGTGGAGACAACTGAGTAGGTCACTTTTGGCCACTCAGCATTTTTTTCCTCTTTTCGGGGGGAGGGGTTCAAAAAAGGTTTTCCATATTTCCTCATTTCATGAGGAATTCTATTATGTAATGAGTACCTAAAATGGCCAAGTTGTCGGGACTCAAATTTTTTGTCATTACAGTTAGGCTTAAGGGCGGGTGTTGGAGCATATCCCTAACTTACATTAGTTTATACCTAGCCTAGACTCCTAGATCTTGGTTGATACATTCATTTACACTTTATTTAACCTAATTTTTCCACATAGAGAAGAATGGTTCCTCATCCCTATATTTTAGGGAAAACTGCTAATTTTAGATCAAGACTTAACTCTTGGTTCTTGATTTTCTTGATTTTTCTTGATTTTCTCGATTTACTCTTGTTTTTCTTGATCTATTAATGATTTATTCCAACTCCCCCATGGAAAAAATCATATATTATTAGGGAATGTGCACCTCCTCTTAGAGTGAGATATTTATTCCTTAATTAATGTTTTTTACCGTTACTATTATTAGTAACTACTATTTCGGGTTAGTTAAGTGAGTTGGAACTGCTTCTCTTGTTAGTTAAGTGAGATTAAGTGAGATAATGCGCATCAATTAACTCTTGTGGAAATTAATGAGTGTGTGAAATGTATATTTAGTGGTCTAGGTCGAACTATGTGGTCTCCCTTAGCTTATGATCCCTATTTTAACTATTTCTAGCTTTTTTTGACTCGAATTTCTATGTTGGAAATTCTATATATTCACCTCCTCTCTTATTTTTTGAGGACGGTTTATCATGTATATTCATTTTTTATTAATATAATTCTTTGATTTATGGAGAAAAAACTTTCACTCATCCCTTGAATACCAGTAAATTGTTTGTGTTCAATTTAACTAGAATTCTAGATCTATCGGGGTTTCTGCAGGAATTCTACAGTTTATGGATGGTTGAGCTTACCTCTTCATGGGTGTCGTAGTTAGTACCTCATTGTAATTTTTGATACCCATGATGCATTTTTTTTTGTACACTCGGAAGTATTTCTTACTCTTCCCATGTCTTTTCGTTGAATCCTCATGACTTCATATTTATATATTTCTAGATAAATTACCCATAGGGCTTCCAAAAGTGTGTTAAATTGTATCTTCATTGCATATTGACCGCTTCTTGTTTTCATTCTTAATGTCGGATTCAACTTGTTGTTGTATAAGACATATATGTGTATTCTTGAATAGCCACCAAACCTGTAATTTTTTTCTTTTGTGTCTAGACACCTTACCCCTGGAGGAAAATTACCTTGAGAATCCATATCCTACACACATTTTCTTTCATTGAGCATAGGTATGTTCCTTGATCTTGGAACTAGTTTGATTGCTCGCAATGCTTGTTTCATCCATTGTACTATAGAAATATTTTATTCCTTTTAGGATTTATAATATGAAAAAGAAAAAAAAGAAGGACGTGAATGAGTATTTTCTTTTAAATGGAATCTACCTAAGTCATGCTTCAACACAAAGCACAATATGATGATTCATTTACCTCATTATTGGGTTTATTATTTCTTTGGGAGGCCTTTTTCTTTGTTATTGAGCTAAATCTCCTCCAGAAGGATATTCTTCCAGTCATATGGAGCATTTTTTGACACCTCTTATGTCCCACACGTATCCCATTTTATAGTCCATGCTGCCTAAGTAACATTTTGTGTTGTGTCTCTATTCAAAGGAATTCAACCTATGTTGGCCATTATATAGAAACCTTGTATTTCCAAGTCGTCCTTCCCATGTGAGTCAAATATTTTTCAGTTTCAGAAGTATCTTTCTATCTCACTCATGCTAGTATAGAAGGTCCTCATTGAATTCTCATGGGGGGGTCTTCTCTTATCGACTACGACTCATTTCTACGAGAGTATGATCTAGAGTTTCACTTTGGGCCTATTTCCATTATTGATAGGTGAACTTTCACTCAGTAGATGAAAAGCCATCATTGGTCATTGAGTGAGTGGTTTCCCTTATGTTCAAAGTCAACAACCATCATCACACATAGGGATTCCTGTGGTACCTTGGTTTCCATACTACCCCATTGGTGCATTCATCTTATTTTTCAATAGTATCCATTATTTACTATTATTCAAAGAGTATTTGTTGTGTGTTATTCCATCTAGTGCATTCCAGAGTCATACCTCGGTGTGGTCCTTACAATATTTTTCATATGATTCCTTCTAAATATTTTTTCTTCTGCTTCTCCTTATGTTGGATGATGGGGGATTCCTTAATTCCTTCCTTCCAGTGGATCTCTTCCTATCAATTTCAAAACATCTTTCTCCAGGATATGGATTAAGAGTTTTTATTAGTACATTGGGGATTGTAGTCATTAGTGGTAGGTTCCCTTTCTATTCAAAGTGGGAATACATTAATTTCTCTTGATCAATAGATTCTATCAGGTGTTTGACATTAGATCCTCTATTCACACTTTCTATATTATACTAGGTACCTTGAAACCCATTATTATCATTGGTGGGTTGTCTCACATCTGTTAATGATACAAATAAATGATCAATAATCAAATTGTGTCTCATTGTGTTCGACTTAAAATGATTTATTCACATAGTGTATAATTGTACCACAACCATCGTATTGAAGACTTTGGGTGAAGTATGAGCATAACCTATTTTCGGCTCCTACCTGAGTTATATTGATTGTACCACCCTTAGTGACATTGGTACTTGCAGAGGATCAAATATTTCACTTCCTTAGCTACTGATATTCTCTGATATGATCCTAAGACATAGCTCCATTGTATATCTATCCATGTCTATGATCCACATTTTCATGGATCCACTATTTATTTCCGCGTGGCATTGATTACTGGTATTATATATCACAAGGATCCATTGTGTATAGTTTGCATGGCCATGGACATGATTTATATTTTTATCATTCATGAATCCACAATGTATTTCATTAGAGGCCATTCTTACATCACAATCAAGCATGGAAATTCTTATCTCGAGAAGAGAGTATCTTACTTGTTTCGATTGTAGTTACTATTCCGTGACTAGTCTTGAACTACTCTTACCCAATGGGCCCTCCAATATCTCATGAATTTTTTATTTTTTTTTAGCCATTAGTTTCTCTTCAGAACTCACACATTAGGGGGAATCTGTTATAGCATAATTTTCCACTATACATGTAGATGATGACTTATTGGCCTATGTTACATCCATTTCATTGATACTATGGGTAAATTCCCTCTAAACTGGGTATAAGGAATAGGAGGAGAGATAACTCCCTTAAAAGACTGACTTATATCTAATCTACGCCAAACAAATATAGAATATGTGATAAGAGAAAGAGAGAAGAGAAGGTTAATGAGTGCACCTTGAATCCTTTTGGTTGATGTCGTCCTCTTCCACTTGTTGTTTCCTCCTAGATCATAGATCTCCTCCCAAAGATGACATGCAATGGGTTAAGAATGCAATGCAACAACATATACAATCTCTAGTAATCACTTAAAATCCTAAATATAGATATTAATTCTCAAATTAACAGTAACATGTACACATAGGGTTTTGGGACAACAATAATCTATTTTATTCAAATTCAAGATGAAAGGTTACAACCTTTGCTTGTGAACATCGCTCTATGAACCAAGTCCGAGATCCTCTATCGTGGCTCCAAGTGCATCAATCTCACATAGAATTCTCACAACCAACATGCCATCAAGGGAAGAAAGAAGGGATCCATAGGGAGAATGGTTGGAGGGGAAAGATGAGGCTAAAACTCAAAGAAAGATGAAAAACTTGGGCAATGAGAGGGAAAGGATCTTCGCTGATTTTTCTTATTCTATTTTTCATATGTCTAAATGAGTCTGCAATACCTATTTTTATATGAGAAAAATATGGTTATTCAGTTTGGGGATGGGCTACAAGGGGTAAAATGGGTAGGAAACCCTCTATAGCCTGTAAACTCCACCGAAATACATGTAATTTTATATTTTTTGTAAAATTTGGAGGTAAATGTAGGCCAGCTAGCATGTAGAAAGAGTATGTATGTGGGATAACTAGCATGCATCATGCATGTGTACGTAGTCTATTAGTGCAACAGGGCGTGTACATTATCCAAAAAATGTTTTTTTAGAAGGAAACCTTAGCAGTGTGTTTGGAAAAGTATGCAAATGGATGGGCCAATGTCTTGGATGCATAGATGTGGCATTTTTGGGCTATAATAGATGCCTCCTAGTGTGTCAAGTAATAAGAGAATATGATGGACAAAATACATTACAATATATTTACATAGTGGGAAGGCATGGATTTAATTGAGCCCAAGATGAGTGTTCGTGAGCGTGTCATCTACAAAATAATGATAATATCTCTGAGGTAGGAATACACATGATCAGGATAAACTAAGCATGGATATCAATCAAGTACATTGTGGATCCATGTGATAAAAAATAATCATGGCTACGAGACAAATATGAATGTCTTTATAAAGTGTAGCCGCAAATAATACACATCAGATCTACATCTCAAAATCATCTAAAGATATACAAGTAAAAAGTGATATACATCATGAGGAAGCATCAATGCCCATGGATGGAGATAATAGCTTCATATCTTGAGCAACAGATTCAATATCTTCAAAACTCAGGTAGGAGTGCAATAGGAGTGTAAGACTCATTACTCTGAGGTCTTCCATGTGGTGTCAGGGAAAGACTTAAGGAACTCGGTCATTAGGAAAAAAACTTGATTGATTTTGAATATGAACTTGATTATACTCTCAAGGTGGTTGACTCATGAAATTCAAGAGATCAAATGCATAATGGACGACTTAGGTTGGCTAAAACTTCCCTTGGAAAAAAGCATGACAAAATGATGAGACTCAAGAAATATATTAATGACATAATTCTATGATACAGGAGACACCACAAAACTCTCCATATGTTTGGAAGAGTAACCAAATGGAAGAGGACACAACTTTATGTGACGAGAATAGCTTCCTAAGGTCATTCTAGATCCCAATTCTTCTAGAACAAATGGAAATATGTGATTTTTCCAAGGGAGACTATCTTGCTTCCAATAAGAGAGAATGTATATATCAGACCCTCCTTTTGGAATATTTGATGTTTTTGTCTTTTTCAAATTTTTTCACGATCTTGAAAAAAAAAATAATGATACATTACAAAGGAGGAACGAGTGAAATGAGAAAGAAAACTAGTTCCAAGTGCATGGAACAAACTGATACTTGGTTCAAGGAGACATGTGTAGGATAAGGACACTTGGGAAAATTCCTCCATGGGTCAAGGCATCATATCACAGGGGAAAAAAGTGCTACAAGGATTACATCTAAGGAATGCTTTAAAGGTTCAATAATAGAAACATGAATCCAAAATTAGGCCCAACACACAAGGATGAGGCGTGCGATGCGATTGCAGCATGACACAACAAGAATCCTTCTATGTGAATTTTTACAATCCCAAAGAAGGTAAGCTCAGTGGTTTTTCATCTTTAGAGAGTCTGAAAAACACTAAAAGAAGACTCCAGAGTGTTGATTTTTTTCAATTAGTCCAATCAGTTCAAAAAAGGGTTAAACTTATACTGAAATGACGTGTCTTCAAAACCATTTTAACGAGTCTGATAGAGAAAAGATCACTCAACTATATTTTCAATTTTAAGGAGTCTGAAAAGATATTAATTATGGACTCACATCCTTTTTTGAAATTTAGTCCCCTTAGCCTGAAAAAGTATCAAACACAACTTAGGAGAACTCTCCCAGAGAGACATGTCTACTGAGGCATACCTTTTTCCTATATAATCTATTATCTAGAAAATGGATTAAACTTATTCCAAATAGAGATTCCTTTTGGACCAATTAACGAGTGTGAAAGGAACAAGGTCACTCGACAATGTTTTGATATTTAGAGAGTCTGAAAAGAGCTTAAATATGGACTCTGAGGGGGTTCCTTTTCGTAAATAGTATCCAAGGACAGAAAAAGAGATAAACCAAAACATGGGAGAATGGCCCCTTTTTGAAAATTTAGTCCCTCGGGCCCGAAAAGGGTTAAACTTAATCCTGAGAATACTCTACTAGTGAACCAAAGCTCCTAGGAAATAAATTTATTCATAAATTAACTATTCGGACTAAAAAATGGGTAAACTAGCACTAGACAGGTGTGCCTTAAATTTTTTGTTTTATGAGCATGAAGGGAAACGAGATCTCTTGACAATATTTTCAATTTTAGAGAGTCTGAAAAGGGATTAAAGAAGGCTCTAGGGGGAATTCTTTTCTTAAGTAATCCAAATGAGACCGAAAAGAATAAATAAACTCTTGTTATATGTTTCTTTCAAAGTTTAATCAAGCTTGAAATACAACAAACCATGCTCTTAGGATGACCCAGGTTCGGATCTTAACATGTTTCCAACAAAACCCTCTAAACCTATCATCCCTCCTAGAAAACTAGAAAGAAACATTGCATGTACAACACAAAACACAATATCACCTAAGATATCTCTATGGGTGACTGCAATGCTCAGTTTCTTGCAGTCTAGGAATGAGTGGGGATCTTAGGGTGTATTCTATCATCGTCATGCATTAATATTTGTTATCAATTCAAGTATTTCTAGGGTTCATTCACCTTTAGCCTCATGCATGCATGATAATACATATGGTTATTCATTCCTTCATGAAATAATCATTAATATAAGGTAATGATTCAATAAAGCATCACATATAACACATATTTTACCCTGGTTCACCACCTCCTGGGCTATGTCCACAAAGATTTTCCTTCTCTTCTCTTTATTTAGTTTGTTGCAAACTAGGACGTTGCATGCATTAAATCTTCAATCATAAATTTATGATGAGTTTAAGGAATGTTTGTGATGAAGACTATACATTATTTGGGTTGGTTGTCATTGATGTCAACCCTTGAAGAAAGTTTGGTAGCAAATTTTGGTAGCAAAAAGGCTTGGGTAATGGACCCAAGTTTTTTTATGTATAATGGTATGAGTTTTAATATACTTGAAGGTAAGAATATTATGTATGGATAATACATTTCATTCCATTTCCATTGGTATGTGCAACGCCACATAAGTCCTCACGGCTAGAGAGTTATGGCCATGTGAAGTTGGGGAACCCTCATGATTCATCTAGAAGCCCCAAAAGGTCAAAGTAGTCAAAGTGGTTGCAAAGAAGAAATTAGTTAAATAATAAAGTGCAGTGATGAGTGTACTATAAGTCAAAGTGGATACAAAATAAATTATTTAAATAATAAAGTTAATGGAGAAATTACTAAGTGGACAAGTGGTTAGAAGTGGGTTAGCCCAAAAATAAGGGAAGTGGTTTAAGAGATTTTAAATAATAAAGTTAAGTGATGAGTGTACTATAAGTCAAAGTAGATACAAAATAAATTATTTAAATAATACAGTTAATGTATAAATTACTAAGTGGACAAGTGGTTATAAGTGGGTTAACCCTAAAATAAGGAAACTTGGTTAAGATGGTTAAAAGTTAACCCCTTGAGGAAGCTGCATGAAAGTATAAATAAGAGGCAAGACTCTCTCATTTTAATCACACTTGATCATATTTAATATATATAAGTGACTGAGGTAACCAAATAATATCTAATCCAAATTTCAGAGGGAAGGTGAAGTAAGGAAGGCCGAAATTCGAGCGAGGATAAATTCTTTTGATGATGCTTTCTAAGGTATGTTATTTACAGGTCATCTCATCATTTTTGAAATAAATACTTTTCTAGAATGATTTAGACCATGAAATTGGGAGGTATTTGAGGAAACATATCCAAGTATATGTGATAAAAATTTCACCTTGTGGGTCGTTGTACTTTTGGAGTTACACTTTGGAAAATAGGGTTTGTGGCTAGTCCTGAAACTAGTCTAAAACATGTGTTTCGGGTAAACATGTCATAACTTATTCATAACAGATCCAAATTTAGTAATACCAAATTTATTGGTTAGATTAAATTATTTAGTATTATGTGTACCATTTTCAGATCCATACAACAAATATTTCATGCGGGGAACACTCTACAAGATATCTCTCTAGAATAAGCCAAAATTCAACAAGGTATGTCATTTTTGCTATAACTCATTTTATGAGAGGTTCCAAGTAGTGAAAATGGAGGAATTGCATAAAATACACTAAAGAACATTGTGTACCATTTTCATATATCTATTCATTGCAGGTACATAGTTATGATTATTTCAAGTTAGAGTTGTTGACTAATCCAAAATTAATCATGTGAGACTAAACTAAATTTTGATAAAATGATAGTCTCTTGTTCTTAAAGTTAAGGAAGGCTTGTAGGTATGTGATCATATACACTAGGTCTATTACAGAGTTACAAATCATATTTGGATGATGAAATTGATGAGGGATTTTGGTTGAGGTATGTTACATATAGAGGTTGTATAACAGTGAGGTTGTGGAACATGGTTTGATGTAATGGTTTATGGTATTTGGTTATGGATGGTGTTATGTAATAATAGAGAACTTTTGATAATTATATTGGTATATGTATTTGGTAAATGGTTGAGGTACATTTTGGGTACATGGTTGAGACAAGCAGTTGATGAGTTGACACATACATTAGGTTTATAGTTGATGATCTTGGTACCTCTTGATGAGTCATAGTTTATCTGTACTTGATGCATTATTGGTACATATTTGGCGCATGGTTGATGCACTCATTAATGGTACATGTTGAGGAATAGGTTGGTCCATGGTTGATGTAATTTTTTATGGTAGAGGTTGATTATAGGTTGTTTGGTACAGGTTGGTGCATGGTTGATGCACTTGTTTATGGTATAGGTTGATTATAGGTTGATTATAGGTTGATTGGTATATGTTTACAACAATATATCTCATAGTGATAGTGTGATAGTGGTTCCATAATTCTACTTATATTTCATGGTTGTTGGATGGGGCAAGGATAGGTGGTTGTAGATACATTTTGGTTGTAGCTGGAGAACATAGAGTGTTGCAACCTCCTTCTGATTGTAGCCACTAGCCAGAGAATTGGGGAGTTGGAGTTTCCTTCAGGTTGTAGCTTGAGAAACTAGGAGGTTGGAGCCTCCTTCCAGTTGTAGCTGGAAAATAAAGTAATTTGGTGCTCTCAATGAATGTAATTCTTAAATACATATAATAAAAATAATTTTGTGGTTTTCTCTCACTTTGGGTTTCCACATAAAAACATTGGTGTACTGTGTATGTCTATGCTTTCTCATTTGTTCATTGTTTATTTACTCTTCAACTATTGGATGATAATTCTACATTGATATAACACTTGCATTTTATGGTTAAAAAGTATTAAATTTCTCTATTATTGATTCACCCCCCCTTTCAGTAATCCAACAATTGGTATCAGAGAAGGTTCCTTTAGGAAGCAAATTAACCATTGGAAGGAGATCATGGATTATTTTGAGAATGGAGTACCAATTTTTAATTGTCATAATAGTTTAAAGTATGATATGTGGAGAAGAAGGATGAAAGTGTTTTTACATGCACAGGGGAATTATATTTAACTATCAATTGTTACAAGATATGATAGTTCAAAAAGGGAAAATATTGTAGCGAATAAGGAATTGAAGAAGAATAACAAAATAACAATTGATTTCATCTGGGAAGGATTACCTAATCTGGTAAGAGAAAAGGTTGGTAAATTTTCATCAGCCAAAGAAATTTGGAATAAGTTACATGACATATATTCTTCACCCATCACAAATTCAAAAAATTCCAAAGACGATGCAGATATAGATCAAGAAGAATTATGTTCACCATGTCCTACAAATTCAAAGATGAAAAGTACATAATCACTAGAGGTATGTTGTTTTTATTTAATTGTGAAAAACATGGACATTGAAATAGAATTCCATGAAGGAAATGAGACATAAAAACTAATTGCAAAGGAAGACAATTATGAAGCAGAATTGATTAATGCTTTAGATGAACTAAGAGAAGAAAATAAGTCACTCAAGAAATAATTGATGATACAAAAGGAAAGTGTTCACATTTTCGAAGAATCCCAACATGTCATTGAGAACTTAAAAACTCAGTTAGAAGAAGACAAAATGATATAAAAAAAAAATGAATATCAAAAGAAATATTTGGAAGCCAACATAGAAGCACTAAGGGAAGAAGCGGAAATGAGAGAGAGGATATTGAAAAATCATCTTAAGGAAAGAACTAACGATCTAAACCATCTTGAGGAAGGGTTTGGTAAATAAGGGAAAGGACTTGAATAATAAATAACCACATTAAAAATCCATCTTGAAGAAGAAAAAATAACATAAGAAGTCATGAAGTCTCAGATAATGAAGAAAGAAGAAGAGGTTGAGAAGATTGAAGAAGAAGTTGTCGCATTGAGAAGTAAAATCATCAAGCTCAACAGGAACATTGAAGAGAAATAAACCTCCACATCAGTTATAGAGAATGAAGAGAAACACTCTAGGTTGATAGAAAAGAATAACGAAGAAAATAGAGAGAGTTATGCAAAAATACTCAAAAGAAGGAATCATGGTCGACCAAAATCTAAGAACACTATTAAAAATAAATCTTAAAGAAGACCATCCATGTTCTAGACATAAAGAATCTTCAATCATGATCATGATCAGTCAATGTAGAAATTCAGAAGGACTACACAAAAAATAATATCATTCATTCCCATGTATACAAATTTATTTTATGGTCATTTCTTTTATTGTACTAATTTTGGACATAAGGTTGAAGATTGTAGGGATTAGAAAAGAAATGTTCAAGCAAGAAATGCCTGTGTGGCCCCACGTAACATTGAATGTTACGAATGTCATAACTATGGACACATAGCTAGTGATTGTATAAGCATGATCGATACTTCCATGAAAGACAAAATTGATATCAGATATAAGAAAGTATGGATAATAAAACATGAAGAAAAGGTGATCAAAGAATAGGTCCCAGAGATCGCAATATTGGTAATAAAACGAGATGAAGAAAATTCTACAGAGAAAAATAAAGATGTCATATACAAAAAGGTTTGGAAAATAACTGAAAGAAAATAAGGAAAAGTAAATAAGGAACATGTTCAAGAGATTGTACTTTCAATAATTGTAGTGAAAGATGAATCCACAGACAAAAATAAAGAAGTCATATCTCAGAGAAATTATGAATCTAGCAATTAAGATGATGATGAATACACATATGAGCAAGAATTGTTCTGAGCCATCAGGATTAGAGACTCCCAGGTAATATGAATATTAGATAGGGGGAGTGTATGCGATAATTGTGATAGACCAAAGAACCATCCTTCGAGAAAGTTGCATATTTTGAGAAGAAATATCCAGAGAAATCAGTTAGCAGAAGTACAATCAGTTGTAGTAGTGAAGACTTCATGATAGCATAGTGATAAGTGGGGCAACATTATGAACAATTGTGCAGTAGAGTCTTGGACAGTATGGACATATATGGATTCATAAGAACACTTAGCAGGTTTGGACAGATATATGACAGTGGACGAGAGCATGGATTTATATATTGGCTCAGAGAGTGGTTCAAAGACAAAGGAACATTATTATAATGGATGATATTTACATAAGAAATGGCTTGAAAAATGCTAATGGATTCCAAATTGACATATATTATTTGGACACATGTAGTGAATAGAATCGTTCACATTCAAAAAAGAGTAATGCTTAGAAAAAACAATGAAAAAACTCAATACAAGCTATGGAAAGAAACACCAACAAATTTGAATCACTTCAGAGTATTTGGAATCAAATGCTACATTAAAACAAAATATGGTATAATGGGTGGACGAGAATTAAAGGAAGAAAAAAATGAATCAATGGAACAACTTTACGAAGAAGAAGAAGAAGATGAAGAAGAAGTAGAAGGGAAAGATGAAGAAGATCATATAGAAGTAGAAGAGAAAGTTCAACAACTGCCTCCAAATACACCTAGAAAACGAATACAAAAGAGTCATCCTTCAAATCAGATTATCGGAAACAAAGATGCATGAGTTGAGACTGGAAGAAGAATCCATTCGCTAGAACAAATCCGCCTATTGTTAGAGAAATATTTGCCTCACCCTATGAATTATTATAGAGAAGGCCTTATTCCATTCCCCTATGTAGAATTACTTTCCTTGATTGATAAATCCAGATATAGAAATAAAGATTTTTCCACTTGTACACACCTTCCAAGCTATATAAAAAGCGTATAAACTAGCTACACCACTACAACCCACATACATAGTGATTTGTGCCAGAAAATCAAAATTAAAGGTCGGGTTTCAATGTCACGATAGGAGATATTTGATCCTTGGCCTTCCATATAATGGAAACATTTTGAATTAGCCCTCCAGTTGTGTTATGAAGGCTATAAACAAGACAATTCTAAGCTATGGAAAAGGAGAGATAATTCAAGTTTGAGAGAAAAGTTACTTTGGAGAAATTATTACCTCATATTGAGTCTACATCCCTTTGTGCTTTAAGTCTAAACACAGTATCTATCCCCCAATATCTTCCCTTATTGATGGAGAGCCTCTTAGTATCCCTTATATTAGCTTGCCTTTGGTGGAGGATTGAAGTGGTGGAGGCCCAGATGGAAGGAACTTGGTTTATCGATTCTGATCCGTGTCAACACAGAAGCCTGTAATCTTTTCACTTCTATTGATCATTTATTAATAGAAATACTTAGTTCCCATCCAATTGATATATTGAAAATATATAAGTGATTATCCATGGAAATTTTGTTTTGTATATTAATGGATTATTCTATCTAATGTGCTAACCTATTCTATTATCACTATATGATTTCTCTGCTTGTTTTTTGAGAACTTGTTGTAGGTATAAAGCTTTGGGTCTAAGTGCTCAATGGTGGACATCATGAAATGTTTGGATGTAGTAGGCCTCTTTATTATATCTCTTGCATATTGATTTATATAGCATATGTTGGAATTGAGTTGATTTCTGTAGTCACACCTATCTATTTTGATTTACCCTAGCCATAGAGAGATTTTCCTTATGACAGAATCAACGACTATACTGGGGATGAATATTTTTTCTTAGGGTTTGAAGTAATTTTCTCCTTACATTGCTCTCATTTCTATTGTGGTTGTTGTCATAACATTGCTTGACATCTCTTGTTCACTCTGGGTTTGATTTTTCAGACTTTTATCCCTTTCTTGGCCTTGTTTTAAAGCATATACATGAATTTTTCCTTGACAATCACATATACATGCAGGCTGTCTCATTGCAAGCTGTGTATATACGCCCTGTTTTCCCAAACAATCATGTACACCTCTTTTCCTTTC
>JASDQU010013470.1:233647-247933 GCA_032191745.1 Picea mariana | reverse complement strand
GGTTGATTATAGGTTGATTGGTATATGTTTACAACAATATATCTCATAGTGATAGTGTGATAGTGGTTCCATAATTCTACTTATATTTCATGGTTGTTGGATGGGGCAAGGATAGGTGGTTGTAGATACATTTTGGTTGTAGCTGGAGAACATAGAGTGTTGCAACCTCCTTCTGATTGTAGCCACTAGCCAGAGAATTGGGGAGTTGGAGTTTCCTTCAGGTTGTAGCTTGAGAAACTAGGAGGTTGGAGCCTCCTTCCAGTTGTAGCTGGAAAATAAAGTAATTTGGTGCTCTCAATGAATGTAATTCTTAAATACATATAATAAAAATAATTTTGTGGTTTTCTCTCACTTTGGGTTTCCACATAAAAACATTGGTGTACTGTGTATGTCTATGCTTTCTCATTTGTTCATTGTTTATTTACTCTTCAACTATTGGATGATAATTCTACATTGATATAACACTTGCATTTTATGGTTAAAAAGTATTAAATTTCTCTATTATTGATTCACCCCCCCTTTCAGTAATCCAACAATTGGTATCAGAGAAGGTTCCTTTAGGAAGCAAATTAACCATTGGAAGGAGATCATGGATTATTTTGAGAATGGAGTACCAATTTTTAATTGTCATAATAGTTTAAAGTATGATATGTGGAGAAGAAGGATGAAAGTGTTTTTACATGCACAGGGGAATTATATTTAACTATCAATTGTTACAAGATATGATAGTTCAAAAAGGGAAAATATTGTAGCGAATAAGGAATTGAAGAAGAATAACAAAATAACAATTGATTTCATCTGGGAAGGATTACCTAATCTGGTAAGAGAAAAGGTTGGTAAATTTTCATCAGCCAAAGAAATTTGGAATAAGTTACATGACATATATTCTTCACCCATCACAAATTCAAAAAATTCCAAAGACGATGCAGATATAGATCAAGAAGAATTATGTTCACCATGTCCTACAAATTCAAAGATGAAAAGTACATAATCACTAGAGGTATGTTGTTTTTATTTAATTGTGAAAAACATGGACATTGAAATAGAATTCCATGAAGGAAATGAGACATAAAAACTAATTGCAAAGGAAGACAATTATGAAGCAGAATTGATTAATGCTTTAGATGAACTAAGAGAAGAAAATAAGTCACTCAAGAAATAATTGATGATACAAAAGGAAAGTGTTCACATTTTCGAAGAATCCCAACATGTCATTGAGAACTTAAAAACTCAGTTAGAAGAAGACAAAATGATATAAAAAAAAAATGAATATCAAAAGAAATATTTGGAAGCCAACATAGAAGCACTAAGGGAAGAAGCGGAAATGAGAGAGAGGATATTGAAAAATCATCTTAAGGAAAGAACTAACGATCTAAACCATCTTGAGGAAGGGTTTGGTAAATAAGGGAAAGGACTTGAATAATAAATAACCACATTAAAAATCCATCTTGAAGAAGAAAAAATAACATAAGAAGTCATGAAGTCTCAGATAATGAAGAAAGAAGAAGAGGTTGAGAAGATTGAAGAAGAAGTTGTCGCATTGAGAAGTAAAATCATCAAGCTCAACAGGAACATTGAAGAGAAATAAACCTCCACATCAGTTATAGAGAATGAAGAGAAACACTCTAGGTTGATAGAAAAGAATAACGAAGAAAATAGAGAGAGTTATGCAAAAATACTCAAAAGAAGGAATCATGGTCGACCAAAATCTAAGAACACTATTAAAAATAAATCTTAAAGAAGACCATCCATGTTCTAGACATAAAGAATCTTCAATCATGATCATGATCAGTCAATGTAGAAATTCAGAAGGACTACACAAAAAATAATATCATTCATTCCCATGTATACAAATTTATTTTATGGTCATTTCTTTTATTGTACTAATTTTGGACATAAGGTTGAAGATTGTAGGGATTAGAAAAGAAATGTTCAAGCAAGAAATGCCTGTGTGGCCCCACGTAACATTGAATGTTACGAATGTCATAACTATGGACACATAGCTAGTGATTGTATAAGCATGATCGATACTTCCATGAAAGACAAAATTGATATCAGATATAAGAAAGTATGGATAATAAAACATGAAGAAAAGGTGATCAAAGAATAGGTCCCAGAGATCGCAATATTGGTAATAAAACGAGATGAAGAAAATTCTACAGAGAAAAATAAAGATGTCATATACAAAAAGGTTTGGAAAATAACTGAAAGAAAATAAGGAAAAGTAAATAAGGAACATGTTCAAGAGATTGTACTTTCAATAATTGTAGTGAAAGATGAATCCACAGACAAAAATAAAGAAGTCATATCTCAGAGAAATTATGAATCTAGCAATTAAGATGATGATGAATACACATATGAGCAAGAATTGTTCTGAGCCATCAGGATTAGAGACTCCCAGGTAATATGAATATTAGATAGGGGGAGTGTATGCGATAATTGTGATAGACCAAAGAACCATCCTTCGAGAAAGTTGCATATTTTGAGAAGAAATATCCAGAGAAATCAGTTAGCAGAAGTACAATCAGTTGTAGTAGTGAAGACTTCATGATAGCATAGTGATAAGTGGGGCAACATTATGAACAATTGTGCAGTAGAGTCTTGGACAGTATGGACATATATGGATTCATAAGAACACTTAGCAGGTTTGGACAGATATATGACAGTGGACGAGAGCATGGATTTATATATTGGCTCAGAGAGTGGTTCAAAGACAAAGGAACATTATTATAATGGATGATATTTACATAAGAAATGGCTTGAAAAATGCTAATGGATTCCAAATTGACATATATTATTTGGACACATGTAGTGAATAGAATCGTTCACATTCAAAAAAGAGTAATGCTTAGAAAAAACAATGAAAAAACTCAATACAAGCTATGGAAAGAAACACCAACAAATTTGAATCACTTCAGAGTATTTGGAATCAAATGCTACATTAAAACAAAATATGGTATAATGGGTGGACGAGAATTAAAGGAAGAAAAAAATGAATCAATGGAACAACTTTACGAAGAAGAAGAAGAAGATGAAGAAGAAGTAGAAGGGAAAGATGAAGAAGATCATATAGAAGTAGAAGAGAAAGTTCAACAACTGCCTCCAAATACACCTAGAAAACGAATACAAAAGAGTCATCCTTCAAATCAGATTATCGGAAACAAAGATGCATGAGTTGAGACTGGAAGAAGAATCCATTCGCTAGAACAAATCCGCCTATTGTTAGAGAAATATTTGCCTCACCCTATGAATTATTATAGAGAAGGCCTTATTCCATTCCCCTATGTAGAATTACTTTCCTTGATTGATAAATCCAGATATAGAAATAAAGATTTTTCCACTTGTACACACCTTCCAAGCTATATAAAAAGCGTATAAACTAGCTACACCACTACAACCCACATACATAGTGATTTGTGCCAGAAAATCAAAATTAAAGGTCGGGTTTCAATGTCACGATAGGAGATATTTGATCCTTGGCCTTCCATATAATGGAAACATTTTGAATTAGCCCTCCAGTTGTGTTATGAAGGCTATAAACAAGACAATTCTAAGCTATGGAAAAGGAGAGATAATTCAAGTTTGAGAGAAAAGTTACTTTGGAGAAATTATTACCTCATATTGAGTCTACATCCCTTTGTGCTTTAAGTCTAAACACAGTATCTATCCCCCAATATCTTCCCTTATTGATGGAGAGCCTCTTAGTATCCCTTATATTAGCTTGCCTTTGGTGGAGGATTGAAGTGGTGGAGGCCCAGATGGAAGGAACTTGGTTTATCGATTCTGATCCGTGTCAACACAGAAGCCTGTAATCTTTTCACTTCTATTGATCATTTATTAATAGAAATACTTAGTTCCCATCCAATTGATATATTGAAAATATATAAGTGATTATCCATGGAAATTTTGTTTTGTATATTAATGGATTATTCTATCTAATGTGCTAACCTATTCTATTATCACTATATGATTTCTCTGCTTGTTTTTTGAGAACTTGTTGTAGGTATAAAGCTTTGGGTCTAAGTGCTCAATGGTGGACATCATGAAATGTTTGGATGTAGTAGGCCTCTTTATTATATCTCTTGCATATTGATTTATATAGCATATGTTGGAATTGAGTTGATTTCTGTAGTCACACCTATCTATTTTGATTTACCCTAGCCATAGAGAGATTTTCCTTATGACAGAATCAACGACTATACTGGGGATGAATATTTTTTCTTAGGGTTTGAAGTAATTTTCTCCTTACATTGCTCTCATTTCTATTGTGGTTGTTGTCATAACATTGCTTGACATCTCTTGTTCACTCTGGGTTTGATTTTTCAGACTTTTATCCCTTTCTTGGCCTTGTTTTAAAGCATATACATGAATTTTTCCTTGACAATCACATATACATGCAGGCTGTCTCATTGCAAGCTGTGTATATACGCCCTGTTTTCCCAAACAATCATGTACACCTCTTTTCCTTTCYTGTTTTCTTAGTCTAGTGTTTGTTGGGTGGTATTTGATTCTTGCGAAGACTCCTTGGGTCTCTATAGCTCCTATTGAGTGCCTGTGGGATGAAAGGAAACCCTCTTTTTGTTGAATTTATGTGCGAAGTATTTTTCTTCATATTTTAATTTTTATTGTCCTTGTACATCRGGCTCAATGATTCATAGCTTGATATACTTCTTGAATTATCTCTTTTTTATATAAAGTAGTGCTATATATCAAGTTACTTTTCACTCCATGAATTTTCCGTTTCGATATATTGAAAATACAAAAAAGTAGGGATTTTTCATTGCTTTGCATTTTTGTCTTTGAATATCTATCATTAGCTTAGTGCATATAGTGAATGATTGCATATTTACTTCGGAATTGCAGATTTCAATTTGAAAATTGCATCATTTTTTAGGAGCATATCATTCATCAAAAGTTAAAGTTAGGACTTTGAATTACTTGAATATTTACTTTTCTTGCAGAGTCATAACACCATGAGTTTCATTACCATACCTTTCTTAGTAATCATGGACATAAATTCAATGCTATATTTTAAAATTTATTAGTAACTATTTTACTTTTCTAGGGTGCACAAACTAGCCTAGGATTTAGTGCCTTGGAATAGGATTTTGTGAGTAAAATTCTCCAAGGTAATTGAATCAACATATTTGTTTGAGTCAGGGAGTGGATAAATCCATTGTATAATTGGTAATATTAGTAGGATCTACTCACATCGGAGTTAATCACGAGGTCACGCGAATTTGGTTGAAGGGATATCACCTTCATACCTTCCTAGTGTTAGAGATATTTCTAGGGATCTATTTGTATCTGGGGATCTTGTCAGTGCCTTTACCTCCATAGGAGGTAGTGCATTCAAGGTTTTGGGTTTTGATACGCTGCCCATATGGTGGACCTGACTTATGACTTCTTGCCTTTGCATTGATTATATAGTGGTTTATTAGTTTCTTGACTTAGGTGTCTCATAGGTTACTTGCAGGGGTTATTCTACAGGTACCCTTGGTCAGATAAGGGTAAGACAACACACATCCTTTATGGAGGATTACCTCTCTGGGGGGATCTGACCGAATCATTGTTAATCCAAAGAGGGCCCTTATAATTGAATATGTTGCCTTTGATCTTTAGTAGGGAGTCTCAGACCCCTCTTGGGAGAGACATACCTTCTTTAGGGAGGGAGGCCACTCAACCAATTTACCCTTTTTTCATGCATATTGGTCTTTTGACTTTTGGTGTGCTCTTTGCTTATTGGTTGGCCTTACGGGTTTATATTGAGCCCTCATTATGGATAGTGAAGTACCTTTGGATTCTCATTTACTGTTGGTTACCCCATTATTCGCACTCACTTCATGGGGATGAATCCTCTTGTTTCTTATAATGGTATGAAAAACTTTGGTACTCAGTTTATGCCTTGGGTCTCTAGTCATTATCCTGTTGATATGCCTTCATCCTTGCAATCCTCTCCTTGGTCCACTTATATGAATCCTAGCATTGGATCCAGGGGCACCATGGCCCCAATGCCTACGTCTTTGTTTGATATGAGCCATTTACCTCAACCTTCCTTTACGATGGGAGGTTGGAACCTCCCCTCTTACGGATCCAATCATGGTTATTCTCTTTCAATAGATAATACTCAAATGGGTGCTTAGTCTACCTACTACACTTCATTCTTGTATCCTTCGTTCACCATGTTAGTTCATTTGAACACTTTTTCCATGGTGAGTCCTCATGTATCCCCAGGTGTTTCATACAGGGAAAATCAGTTTTACAGTTTGGGATACCCGCTTCATGGGACCCCTTCACAAGGGGGTAACATATATCCTCACTTGAATAATACTTATCATACTTTTGTCTCTTCCTAGAATTCAATGATGATTCTCATTCATACTTGTCTTAATCAATTAAATGAAAGATACTACCTTTCCGGATAGGGACAAGGGGTAAACTAGGACCCTTCCTAGCTTGCAATGTTTCAAAGTCAATATTTCCCTGGACCTCGGAATCAAATGTCGCAATCCATCACTAGTCCAGTAATTGTGAGTCATACTAGAGCTCCATCACCAAACTATGCTAGTAATGTTGGAGATGGGTCGAAAACTTCTATAGGTTATCTTGAAAATCCATACACGGTCCCTACGAGTCATGATTGGGGCACCACTTTAGTCGCCACAAGTCATATCAATCCCACCTCTCTGACCTATGTATACCATGTAGCATATGAATCTCCCACCTTTTCCTACCACGTTGATAGTATTCCTCCATCCATCGTGAATGACAATGGGGCCATTGATAAGCCCATACACCTCAGACGTAAGCCTAAATTCCTTTGCATGACTTTTGAAGGAAGTTATCTTACTCCTTTATGTCTAGCCATAGATGGGATACCAGAAGCATGGTGCTCACCTAAAGGCCCTTTGAATTCTGAAGCATCTTTGGTTTCCCCACACATTGTTCCTCGATTGACATGAAAATAATGCCATTGTAATCATCTCTTGATCACACCCCTATTTTTGAGGGTGGTGTATCCCCTATCCCTGTTATCCTGAATCCTCTTCAACCTAGAATTGAAGAGGTGGTCATACTAGTGAAATCTATGGTCAATCCTACTCCCTTTGTGAAGAGTAATGCATCCTTCAATCACGTCATCAACATCCCCGATCTTTCATCTTCTGAATGAGAGAGAGCTCTACTTTCCCCAAGTCCTCTCCCTTTGGGTTTTGAGGAGAACACCTTCGATTGGGATGGCCTCGTGGGGTATCCCACACCCCCACCTATGTATTTTCTAGTAAGAGACATTATTCAAACCATCATGGAGATTATATACTCTGTTAGTGCTTTATCCTCCTCCACTTGGAGAGATTTGGGTTTTCCCAAGATTTTGTCGGTTATTTGTAAGATATTGACATTCCACAGAAGTTTAATTTAAGCTCTCTTCTGACTCATCTAAAAATGGGAAAATATTTCCGAGTGATTTGTCCCTATCACAATCATTAAATTGGATTTCAAAGGTCATGAGTCTTAATTAAGCTCTTTCTGACTCATTATCAAAAAATGAAAATATATCTAAGTGAACTTGTCTTTTTCAAACTCGTAAATTGGTTTTGAAGATACATCTATTTGTCACAAGTTTACCCATTTTTCACACCAAGTAGACTAAAAGACATGAAAAAGGACATTTTTTTGCATCAAGTTGTGATTGCATTTCATGCCCTTGCTTACAACATTGAGCCTATAATCGGTTCTCTCTTTGTGTTATAAACCATTTTCCTCAAGAGTTTTACATCCTTAACCAAGCAGAGCCTTGTTTATATCCTTTGCAATTTGACACCCTATACCTAGGAGGGAACATTCCCTCGAGTGTCCATATCTCGCATGCACTTCCTTGCATTGAGCATAGGTACGTTCCACTGATGGAACTAGTTTTGATTACTTGAGAAACTCGTTTCCTCCTCTATATCATAACATTCATTTGTCTATGAAAAAACAAAAAAAAAGACGGGCGGGAAGGGAGTATTATCTTATATCGGCAGCAGTCGTCTCACCTTTGAACAGAGCACAAAATTATTTGAGTCCATTCATCATCATAATTTTGGGATTAGCATGGCCTTAGGAAGTTGAGCTCATTACATAGTCTTCTCTACCGACAGGTTACTCTTCCATTCCCTATAGATAATTTCATCGATGCCTCCTAAATGTTATGGTTTCATCATTAGGTCTATGTTGTCTGAGTCCTCCACATGTCTCATTCTCTTGTTCAAAGGAAGTCTATCAACCTATGTCAACCACTTCTCATAAGTCTTGACTTTGCATGTCAGACATACCCTCAGTTTGTCTCAGAGTCACATGATATTGTAGTCCTATCATGCACCCTAGCCCTACTTTCATCATTGGTAGGTAATGTTGAACCCAACAGTCGACATTTCATCATTGGTCGGTGAATAGGTGGTTTCCCTTGTGTTCGACAGTAAGACAACTATTCACACATTGACATTCATGCAATGTGTTGGATTCCATTAGCCTTATTGGTGGTTTCCTTTCCTTTGTCAACAATTTTTCATCATTGGCTACTATTGAAAGGGTCTTTTTCGTGTACCGCTTGCACTTGTCACATGCGAAATATGCATAGGGTCACTGCTTCATGAAGTTGTTCTTTGTTTGATTTCCACCAAATAATGAATCTCCTTCTTTGAACCTTGTGCTAACTAATGAGAGATTCCTTAATGCTATCCTTTCAGCAAGTCTCTTTCCATCGACATCAACCCATTTATTCTAGAAATGGGGCCTAGAGTCTTATGAGTACCTTGAAGTTTTCATTCATTATTGGTAGGCTCTCTTGCCATCAACAATTGAGAATGCATTAATGTCTCCTGATCAATGGATTCTTCAGGTGTTTGACACCAACTCCTTTATTGACACTTGTAAGAATGTATTTGGTTCCTTGACACCTAGTTTCATTATCGGTAGGCTTTCTCATGTTTTTTAATGGTATACATCAATGACCATCAATAAAATGATGTCTCATTATGTTCGAACTCAACTCCTTTATTCACATGAGGTAGAGTTTCACCTTTGGTGGATTGTGTAGAAGAATTGAAGACATCACTGTTGTAGGAAAATCTCCCTGCGGATAGGCAGATCGCCTCTAAGAGCTTGACCCTAACCCTAGACAGAAAATGCTTAACATGGACACTAACTTCCTTTCAAATCTATCTAAACTAACACATGAGAAGGAAGGATGAAAGAGGTACCTTTTTATTGATGTTTGTCCCTGCACGCTCCAAGTTGCGCTCGAATCCTTTTGCTCCTCGCTGAGTTCTGTGGACAAGACAAGATACGACCACTTCCTACTCTATTGATATTAGCTTGAAAACAGATCTATCAATTAATGATAAGTTCATGTGACATTAGACACAAACTAGAATGAAACAGGCCAAGCGTGTCATATTGATGATAATAACGACAACAGTACTTACAATCGTAGATGCGAATGCGACAACTTCGTCAAGTCCCCTTCGTCTAAACCTTGCCTGAAAGCTCCACAACCTAGATAACAGCAGCTTCACTGATCACTCTCCTTTGGCTGACTGTGAGTTTCCTCCAAGATCATAAGTTTCATATCTTCAGTTCTTCCCCCTTTCCACCATCATAGAGCCTGTTTATATAGGTTAAAAGGAGCTTAACCTCTTGAGTTATCTTTAGAAAAAGTTGGTAACTTTCTCCTTAGATCAGGGATCTCTTGATGAAACCAAGAATTTGAGCACAACTTCCTCCTAATCTTAAAATATTCTCCCCTTATTATCCTCAATGGGCCAACTACTGCATCATATTAGGAAGCACTCCTTTAGAAGGGGCATCAGAGTGCTGTAGCGCTCCCTGGTAAGCTTTAGGGGAGCACCAGTGCTTTCAAGATGAGTATCTCTCCTTTAGAGGGGGATGGGGAGTGTTATAACACTCCCTGGAGCCTTGTAGGGGAGTGCCAATGCTTCTAGGGCTGAAGTAAGGGAGCGCTCTCCCTCAAAACCTTTGTTTCAGTGCTCTCTTCAGGTGTCAAGAGTTATTTGACTTCATTAAACCAGTTCTCCTCCTTCAAATCAAGCATATGAGATGTTATAAGTGTCTCCTTAGTGTCTTCGACATGGTAGTATGTCTAAACATCATTTGCGACACTTGTGACCAACTTGCAACACTTGTGAAAGTTGTAAGGAAGGTGCGACACTTACGACAATTGAGAGGGACATGCGACACTTATCCAGCTGAGCAATTTTGACGTGTAACATAATGCCCCGCAAAGTATGAAGTTAGAAGATGCCAACTCATAACTGAAATACTTTGTAGATGTCCAAGAAAGGGTATAGACTCGGAGAACATCACAGAAGCTACACACAAACATCCAACAAATATCATGACATATTTCAAAACCCAAGGTAGGCATACCTATGCTTGGGTGATCAAGACTTAGCAGGATATGGCCGCCATAAAATACACTGTGGATCCATAATTGTATTGATAAAAGGTATAGCCACTGGAGATACAATGTGGATCTATACTCTGATGACTCGGACTGATCATAGCCGCGAATAATACACAATGGATCTACGAGATGACAAGACATATCCATGACCAATACAAAGTGGATCTATGTAACAATGTATGTGTTCTTTGTCCAATGGAAATTCCTTCATAGCATGGGCAAAGAATATACCAAAGTGATTGCTCAACCTAGGGTCTTCTTACCAATCCCAATATGGTACGAATCTGACCATGTGAATGGATGTCTTGATGTCGAACATGGAAAAAACCACTTGATTACCGGTCAATGGTGTGAACCGTTAACAAGTGCGAGGGAGATCACCATTAATGTCAATGATTCCCAAGGTACCCTAGTACATTACAGCGAATGTGAATAGATGAGCTGAGGTTGAACATCCATGGAATCATTTGATTAGGGGTCAATGATGTAAACCCACTGTTAAATGTGAGGAGGCCTACCATTGAGGCATGCAGGTCCCAAAGTACTAATTAGTTTCTAAGCCTAATTCCCAGATAATATGCTGGAGTCGACAGGAATAGACTCATCGAGGGAGGGCCTTGATGTATCCCCCATCAACAACATGAAACGGACATGGAGATGTAATTGGTATATCAAATGGACATGAACTGACCAGGTTTTGAGGCAAGATACTTGGGATGGCTGACTCTCGAGGTGGATACTTCCCTTGAACACTGAGGCACAATAGAAGAACAAGAAATGGACCAAAACTATGCAATGGGTACTGTGACTTGCGTCGGGTGACCCAAAGGAGTGAAAGGAACTTGGAGGATTGGCTCAGTGCAGAGGTTCAGCGGATTATGATGTGTATAGATGACAAAGTGTCATGTTCAAGGGTGACTCTAAGAAGTGTTGGATGATGTTCTCAAGAGACTGCTTGGCTTGTTCCTTTCAATTTTTTCCCCCATCCAGATAGATGAGTACCTCTTTTTGATTTAATGAGCTCAAGGAGGATAACACATGCTCAATATAACTCACCTTCGGTAAGTTCCTCTTCCTTTGTTTAACGAACCGAAAGAAGTAAGGGTTCGTTCCCATATGGGCCTGTCGATGTGTGCTTTAACGAGTCCAAAGACAGAAAACTCAAAGGTTTTTCGGGATTATAGAGTTTGGGAAAACACTTAAAAGAGAACTCTCTTAGTTCCTTTTTCATACAGTAGTCCAACGAGACCAAAAATGGGTTAAATTATCGCTCGAAAGACACCCTTTCTGACCTTTTAACGAGTGTGAAAGGAAGCAAAGTCACTCGACAATCTTTTCATATTTAGAGAGTCTGAAAAGGGTTTAAAGTAGACTCCAAGGGGGTTCCTTTTTCGTGTGTTTGTATCCGTATGGGTCCGAAAAAGAGATAAAAGTTTACCCGGTTACGTTCTCATATTGTCGAGCTCAAGAACGAACTAAGACTATGCTCATAAATGTGACAAGGTGAATAATTCATTAGAACTGCCAGGAAACCTGCGATGCCAGAAAATACAAACCAGAGTTTAGTGAAGCCATCACATCATTAGAGAAACCCAAAAATGACCATACCTTATAAAAAATGAAATTTTATAAATAACAATTGATTTGAAAACTCATTTACCATTTCATTTGCAAGGATCTTTGGAGTAGTGGAGAATCTCACTTTGAAGCAAATCTTGTTTTTCTCGCTACCGAAGCTACGATCGATCATTTCGCTCACCGTTTGAACCAGGTAGTTGTTCATCCTTTTCTCTTTCAATTATATGGTTTTGAGATTGGTTTTCATAGCATTATTTATTTAAAACACAAAGCCCTAGATCGTCCCTCTTTGAACCAAATCGACCTCTTTTTAAAAATTAATAAAACAGGGGGAATTCTTTTACAAAACTGTGTTAGAGAAGGGTTGTTAGGATGTCTACACCCTTGCAATCGATTGGACTGATCATTTTAGTAAAATAACTCATAAAAATTCCCCCCAAATGCCCATGCAGCCCCCAAAGTCATTTTGCATTTTTAAAACATTTGTATCATTATTTGACAAATGTTAAAGGGCATGGTGGTTAAAAAGAGTGAGTGCTTACTTTTATATGACATGGGCATTTTGTTTCATGTTTTAAAATGCTTTTGAAAATCACCGAAATTACAAAAACGTGAGGAATAATGAAATTCTTGATTTTTTGTTTTGTAGGTATCTTCAACAATCATGATTGAATGGAAAGAGGGGGAACATGAGATGGATGATTTAGCCGCTCTACGGAGTCCCCGTACGCAGGACACTTTGCGATCTTGTGGCTTGCTCAATTTCTTCAAATTGCAAAAAATGAAGAGAGAGGTGTTATTACTTAAGCATATGATTGACCTTTGGGATGTTGCGGAATAGGGATTCTGTATCGGAACACAACTCCTAACCATTGAGTTGGAAGATGTGTACTTTTTGACCGGCCTCTCAAAAAGAGGGGTCCCCATATCTTTCACTAGGTAGAGGGCATTACCTGAGCAGGTGGACGTGTATATGGCACGCCACTGCGTCCTGGGAGAAAGGTTGGTAGGGGGAAGAATCCCTATCAAGGATATTCGAGATCTGCCTCTCCGGTCTATACTATTCGCTATCACAAGTGTGACCGGAAGCACTAGCGCTCATATGGCATCGAGATCACAGGTGGCCTATGGTGTTCAGTGTTTGGAACCAACACTGTTCAACTGGAGTGCAGCGTTCCTTCGGAATGTGAAGGAACAGATCTCACAGTGTAGGACTGGTCAGAAGCAGTTCGGCTATGGCTCATTTTTGGTCTCATTTTTTCTAGAGTGCATCCCTTNCACGCCACTGCGTCCTGGGAGAAAGGTTGGTAGGGGGAAGAATCCCTATCAAGGATATTCGAGATCTGCCTCTCCGGTCTATACTATTCGCTATCACAAGTGTGACCGGAAGCACTAGCGCTCATATGGCATTGAGATCACAGGTGGCCTATGGTGTTCAGTGTTTGGAACCAACACTGTTCAACTGGAGTGCAGCGTTCCTTCGGAATGTGAAGGAACAGATCTCACAGTGTAGGACTGGTCAGAAGCAGTTCGGCTATGGCTCGTTTTTGGTCTCATTTTTTCTAGAGTGCATCCCTTATATGCAGCCTCAGATAGCACTAATAGTATGACCAGTGGATGAACCTTGGATGGAGAGGTGGACTAGCCTATCTCCAAGGCTAGTTTCGGAGTCAGAGTTCCACTTCACTGGTGATTTCTTTGCCTGGATGAGACGGCAGTACCTATGGATAGAGGACTTCCCTTATGCCAATGTAGACTTCTGTGGGAGTATGGAATTTATTTTGCCCGCGGGGGAAGATTGGGATGAGTCAGGTAAGAGACTAAGCCATACCTTGTCTAGTTTCTTTTTTTTTATAAGTTTTTGATGTATATGTATTTTTTTGGGGGTATATAAAAGAGTTTTAACAGATGTTTTGTTTCCAACATGCAAACAAGGTAGCAGTGTGCCCAGTTGATATACCAGTACCAAGGCATCGTGGAGGCGCCCCAGTTGCAGAAGACCCAACAGTACTGGTGGTGGGTCTCCGGGAGGTTGAGAGGAACCTCCAAGGCCTTACGATGGGTATCCCTCCTATGTGGAGGGGGGATGTGCCTTTACATCTGCAGTGGCACACTGTAGGAGTACCAGAGAATATCAATTCTCTGTTGAGGCGCGTAGTGCATGCAGTAGTGTGTTACTCACAGCACAACGCAGTGCGGGGAGATTAGAGTCTCCCCGTGATCATGTTTTTGTATGCCTTGTC
>JASDQU010013470.1:202277-233593 GCA_032191745.1 Picea mariana | reverse complement strand
ATATATATATATATATATATATATATATATATATATATATATATATACAGTTTCGATTTTTTATGATGCAAATGATTTGTACATGATGATGTCTGTGATGTGTTTTAATTTACATGTGATGTACAGTTTTGCTTTCCTTGAATCTTATATGTGGGCAAGATACTGATCCATGATATAATTAGATAATGAATCCGAAACACTATTAAGTTCTCTCAGAATGTGTTTATATTGGATGTAATCAAACATTCGTTCGAGACGACGAACTTGCAAGTGTAGGCATAGCAGGATAGGACTATGGACATCGTAGATACAGTTGAGTTGACAAACCACCAGTTGGGAGTCTAAGTAAATAATGATGCAAGAGATACCTAGAGAGGAATCTTGGGTCAGTAGTCCAATGACAGCATGATATTCTGCCATATTGTTGGTTGTTGGTCCTAAACAAATGCCTCTTGAACTCACCACCTGGTCAAATTGGTAAATAACCCAAGCTGTTGAAGCAATGTTTCGGGTATGTTATATAGCGCCATCTGCGAACCCAAAAAAAATAGGAAAGGAGGACGTCATCTACGCATGAAAACACAGGCATAGTCATGAGTGGCAACGGTAAAGACTCGAGCACGCGAAAGAAAATAGACACACCAAAACTAGATACAATATTGTGCAAAGTACAAATGCTAGGTGATCTAGGCATAGTACTTCTTAAGGTAAATCCTGTTTCGGGGCTCTCCTAGGAATATTCCATCATGATCAACTAATTTGTAGGCACCTTTATGTAGGACACGTTTCACGATGTAGGGACCATGCCACATGGGTTCTAACTTTCCTGTCCCCAATTTATCGTGAGCTTGGTCATAAACAAGGACTAAGTCTCCTTTTGTAAAAGTATGAGGGTGGAAGGATTTGTCATATTGACTTTTAATTCGTTTTTGATGTGCCTCATTGGCGAGAGCAGCATCACGACACGTTTCGTCCAGTTTGGAAAGATATAAAAAACGTTCTTCTTCCACGGAAGTATGAGGTAGGAGTTCTACTTTTAGTTTGAGTGATGGGATCTCACACTCAATTGGTAGGATGAATTCAATGCCATAGACCAACTGGAAAGGAGTGAATCCAGTTGAAGTTTTCACAGAGGTGTGATAGGCCTAGAGAGCTGAGAACAGTTGTAGATGCCACGATGTTTTGTTTTCCCCTACCATGTGTTGGATCATGGTCTTTAGGAATTTGTTTATAGCCTCAAATTGTCTGTTCTCTTGAGGGTAGTAAGGGGATGAGTTTTCATGGAGAAAACCCAATTTGACATGTAACTCGCTCATCATATGGTTTTTGAATTGTGCACCATGGTCAGTGACAATGGAATGTGGTATACCAAAACAAGTTATGATGTGGTTGAAGAGGAATAGAGCTGTCGTACGACCATCATTCAGGAAGGTAGGCATAGCCTCATCCCATTTGGTGAAGTAGTCGATGGTGACGATGATGTAACCGTGCCCCCAACTGAGGTAGGCTTACACTGCATGAAATTGATGCCCCATTTGGAAAAGGGGTCGATGGAAATAATAGGGTGCAGTGCCATAGGGTGGGTGTGTGCCTTGTTGTTAAAGATTTGGTAGGGTGGGCATTTTTTGATAGCCTCGATACAATCTTTGAAAATCGAGGGCCAAAAGTAGTCGGCACGTAGGATTTTTTGGGCTGTGGCCATACCGGAAAGGTGATCGCCACAGGCGCCAAGGTGACAATCGTTCAAAACATGTTCAGCCTCCTCACGAGTCTAACATCGCCGAAGGATGATGTCGATACCATGACGATACAAAGTGTCACTGAGGATGATATAACGGTGAGAGTGGTGACGAATGCGTCGATGCTCTTTGTGAGAGATGTTAGGCTGAAAACTTTGTGTTTGAAGGTAGAGGATAATGTCTCCATACCAAGGATTAGAGGTGCTGATGAGGAAGAGAGATTCAGCGAGGAGATAATCTCTAGGTTCGATGTTTTCATCGGCACAAGGGAGAGCACAGATGAGCTCGGCAAACACCAGGGATTTTTTGGCTTTAGCCTTTGTAAACTCAAGATCGAATTCTTGAAGAATAACGATCCATTTCGAATATTTTCCCCCAAGTACTTGACGTGTCAGGACGTGGTACATGGGGTTGCAGTCTGTGATTACCATGGTGGTGCGTAATAAGATGTAGTGGTGGAATATTTGGACAGTGATGACGACTGCCAGAGCTAGTTTCTCAACGTGCGAATATCTTAGTTTGGGTCTAGATAAACTCTTGATCAGATAATAAATCACAAGTTCTTCATCGTTGGAGACTTCTTGGACTAACACCATTGCGATGGTGGAAGTAGAAGCAGCCAAGTAAAGGATATAATCCTTTGTATATTCAGGGGGATGTAACAAAGGTGCATGGGTCAAAGCATGCTTGAGAGCGTCGAATGACTGTTGAGCTGTGTCATCCCAGATGAAAGGGATGTTCTTTTGCAGTAACCGCATAAATCCTTTAGTGATCTCAGCATAATTACAGATGAAACGGTGAAGAAAGTTTGCTTTGCCTTGCAAACTTTGGAGTTGGGTTAAATTGGTGGGTGGAGGTAAGGCTAAGATGGCCTTGATCTTTAAGGGGTCCACCCTAATCCCATCTTTGGAGACAATGAAATCAAGGATTCGACTGGATTCGACAGCGAAAATGCATTTGTGTGGGTTCAGATGAATACGGTAGAACCTACATCGCAGAAAAATTGCGCGTAAATGATCAATGTGATCGGATCGATTTAGTGAATGAGCAGGTAAATCGTCAAGATACGATTCTGCAATATGTTTGATGTCATGAAAAACATATGACATGGCTCACTGAAAAGTGGCTCCAACATTTTTAATGCCAAAAGGTAGCTTTCGGTAGGCGAAAGTTCCCCAAGGGTAGATGAAGGTTGTCTTGTGTTGATCGGTAGGCAAGATTTCAATCTGGTTATATCCAGAAAAACCATCCATGAAAGAAAATATTTTTCTCCCGGGGTAGTTATCGATGATTTGGTGGATGAAGGGCATAGGTTAGTTGTCCTTAGGACAATATTTGTTGAGATCTCTATAGTCAATGCAAACACGAATGGTCCCTTGTTTTTTAGCAACCAGAACAAGGTTGGAGACCCATTCGGTTAAAGGAATGGGATAGATAAAGCCAGATTTTAGAAGTTTTTCAACTTCTACCTTTATAGTTGTGATTTTCTTGGGATGCACCGGGTGAAGGTTTTGCCGAACTGGTTTTGCGTCAGGGTAGGTTTTGATTTCATGTACGACGATCGAAGGATCGATCCCTGGCATTTCCTCGTAACTCCATGTGAAGAAATCGCAAAGTTCCTTGAATAAAGTGGTGTAAGAGACCACTTCGTCAGATGTGTAATTAGCACCAAGGTTGATGTTTTCCACGAAACCTTCTTTGATTGAAATGTCGATCGTGACCGTAGTAGAGATGCTACCCATGTTCCCCTCAGAGAGAGTATCTGTCATGAGGATAGGAGATTGCAGAGCTTCGATAACATCGGGGGGGAAGACAGATCGTATGTCTTGGATTTCTTCCAAAGGTGGAAGAAAAGAATATCGATGGTGGTTGTCATCCCAGGTCAGATTGTCAATGCTAAGCATTTCCATGATAGATTCGTCCGAAGGAAAAATATGGGAAATGTAATCGACGGCAGATGATAGGGAATCTAACCAAGAGGGTACCGAATAAGTATCGGGTGCCAATGAATGTGAATTATTCGAAGAGGGAGAGGTAGATTGGATAGCTACATATGCGGCCTCAGTTGGGCTAAGTGACATGGTGTCACTGAGCGCATCGAATTCCAAAGGAATAGGCACAATCCAAGGGTCAGATGATTCCAAGGATTGATAAGGCAAAGTCGAGATCATATTGACGAAGAAAATATGATGTGCAGTAGGTGGAAGTGTTGTAGGGAAAGTACCCATGAAGCTAGAATATTTCAATAAGACAACAATAATGCTTTCATACGTAACTGGGTGGTCTCCCAGAAAGGGAATGTTGTTGGTAGCAGGGATGCGAGCGTCGGGTGTGCAGAAATCGAGTTGATTGATGGTAACAATTTTTCCTTGATGGGGGAATTGTACACATCGAAACACCGACGAGGCGACGACAGTCATCGCGTAGAACCAACTTCTTCCAAGTAGTAGGTTGTAATCGATGGGGTCATCGACCACCTCGACGTCAATAGTGACAATTTTTCCACCCAACTGAACGGCTAAGGATTGTAATAATCCATGAGGATGAAAACCTCGTCCATNGTAATGCTTTCATACGTAACTGGGTGGTCTCCCAGAAAGGGAATGTTGTTGGTAGCAGGGATGCGAGCGTCGGGTGTGCAGAAATCGAGTTGATTGATGGTAACAATTTTGCCTTGATGGGGGAATTGTACACATCGAAACACCGACGAGGCGACGACAGTCATCGCGTAGAACCAACTTCTTCCAAGTAGTAGGTTGTAATCGATGGGGTCATCGACCACCTCGACGTCAATAGTGACAATTTTTCCGCCCAACTGAACGGCTAAGGATTGTAATAATCCATGAGGATGAAAACCTCGTCCATCAAAGGCACGTAACATGGTAGCGGATTTGTTAAGGGCAAGTGATTTCAAACATTTCCAATAGGCTAGAGACATGACACAGGTGGAGGCTCCCTCATCCAGGATAGTCCGGTGGATGTGTTGATTGTGAACAACCACATCGATTTGGAAAGCTAGCTGGTGGGAGAGTCATGGTTGATGATCATCCAGATTAAACATGATGTAGTTTGATGAATCGAGATTGAAAGTGCCAAGAGCGACTAAGAGTGTTCTACATTGGCTGGGACAGTGTTGTAGAACTTCCAAGGAGGACATGGCACACGGGGCTTGGGCCAAATCTTCTACGATGTTGTAGTTTTGGGCAGCCCATGAATTAGGATTGAATGTAGATTTCTGGATGGTGCTCTTAGGAGGGAGTACGATGGAGTCAAAATAAGGTTTCTCAATCTGGAGTGGCGCGGATGGAGGGCTAACAGATGGAGGATTGATAGAGGATGGTAATGGGTCTGATGTAGAACTATTAGTGATCTTCAACTTATCAGGTTTAACAGACGTGTCATATGTCACAGAGCGAGTTGTTAGATTAACTCCGTTAAACATGTAAATATGGGCACTTGTGGAGGCCTCATCATGGGGTTGGTTGGAACTGCCCCCCGGCGTGGGGGTTTGTGCAACCAAAGATTGTTGCTCCAGAAAAGGATGAGTGAGCACAGCGGGTTGTGAATTTCCCTTGAAAAGTTTGGCCACTTCATCGTGATGTGGGAAGTCTTGAGTGTAGTGATCGTCACCACAAATGAGACATGAGAATTTCAGTTTTTGTTTTGGTTGTTTTCCGGCAGTAGGGGTTTGCGGTTGGGTCTTGGGTTGTTCGTTGTTGTTGTTCTTCTTTGGTTTGTTTCTTTCTTTCTTCTTTCCCCCAAGTTGTTGTGAAGGGGTTGAATGGACTACATTCACATCAGAAACCTAAGTTTGGAGTGGGGTAGAAGAGGGTGCAGTCGAACTGGAAGCAGTCGTGGAAGCGGGCCACTGGATTGTTCTAGTAGACTGGGTAGTAGATTGATTTTTTACGGAGACAATAAATCCATCCGCATGCGAAGCAGTTGATGATTTGGATGGATCATTAGTGGCATGTGTAGTGTTCGGTATCAACTCATATAAAGTATCAGATTGTGAATAGACTAAGTCTAAGTACTGACCCCGGGCGGTGGCTTCTTCCTCGGTGACTACGCCATCCATGGCAACATCACGAGCAATCTAGGGTAATAATGATTTCGTGAACCATTCTGCTAACAATTGGTCAGGGATGACCTCTTTGATTAGCCTTCGTCATCGTCTCCTTTCATGGATATGATCGGAGATATGTATGGAAGTTTTCTGATGAAGAGAGGTTAATAGTTCAGTACCTGTCTCATATCGAATGGGTAGTTGGAAATGTGTGAGGAAGGACATTACAAGGGAGTTGAAATCGTGAAAGGATGCATGTGGTAATTCAATATACCCCTTTGCTGTGGAACTCGTGAGCGTTTGTTGGAAAAGATGCAAATGAATCGAATCATCCATGAGGGAGTTGGATGAACACCACAAATGGAAGGTCATCCCGTGATTGTTTGGGTCTTCTCCGAGCTTTCCATCGAATTTTGGGATATCAGAAGGAAGTTTAGCTGGAATGGCTGGCTAAACTGGAGAATGATAAATGGGATCATTCGTTAACCGAGACAAGTTTGGAAGGTCCAGGGTGGCTAGAAAAGGTAGTTGTTGGTTAACCTGTGGGTAATGTTGGTGTGGCAGAGGGACACCAGTGGGGCCCAACACTGGGTTATGTGGATAATTATAACTCGTGGGCCCTCTCATGTGAGGTTGGTTTTGACTAAGGTACATAGGATTTGAGATGTTTTGAGAAGTGTTTGTGAGTGGAGGATAACCGGATGGGTTTTGTGGATTATAGGGTGGGTTTGGCATTTCTCCATAAGGGGGTTGTTGCGGAGTCTGAACATTTTGTCCTGTGGAGGCATGTAGATTTCCTTGAAAAGGGACGCTCCACGGATTGGGTGCGGAAGACACATTTTGTCCTTGTGGTTGATGGTGTACTCTGAATTGAGGTTGCCCCCCAGCATGAGGGTGCCCCATGAATGGAATTTGTCCTCCGATGGGAGGATGCCCCCCAACATTAGGGTTCCGTCCGAATGGAATTTGTCCTCCGGAGGGAGGATGCCCCCAAGTCTGAGGTAGAGTTCCCGGGATATGAAAGATAGATGCCAATGACTGACCGGTGTTGCAGATCAGGTTAGAACCACCAAAGCCAGTCCCTCCAGGTTGTTGGATAGGTATGGAACTTCCCGGTATAATTTGAGTAGTGGTTTGGGTAGTGGTGGTAGCGGAAGAATTCAGTGCCCTAAATCCAAAAATGAGTGTAGTTCTTGGTGTTACAGGTGTGCCAATCAGGGCTTGATTAACTACTGCATTACCAGCAGGGATAGTCAGAATGTGCGGGGCCATTGTCGAATGGGCTGTCTGGAGGGAAATTGTATACCTTGGGCCAACGGATGATATGTTCGGACCAATGGTTGGTGTGGCTCTGAAAGTGGTAGTACTGGTGAAGTGATTTGAGGGTATAGTGTAGGAAAAGGATGCGTCGGCACCTTCTCTTGTTCCATAAAGATCTCGCACCAAGCGTGGTGGGCTCCGAACAACGTCCGCAGTCCAAAAAGGGTCACTGGCTAAAGGGTTTTGAGAAGACCCGACCGGAATGTCAGAAGGATTGATGAAAACAAATTCTCCAGCGGAATTCAGGTGGAGGATCTGTCATTCGTACCCCTCCAGAATGCGATAAGCTTCTGGAGATTCTGAGACAATTCGAAAATTATCCAAAGGAATGGGAACTTCTTCCTGGGAAGTTGTAGTATTATGAAATTCTCTCTATTGAGGAGATTCCTCCATAGAATGAGGGGGTAGAGGGGTATTTCCTTCCATATTCTCTGGAGGAAGTCCCTGTAGCCTCCGCAAATGGAATGGAGGGTCGATGTTGGAGGAAAAGAGTCGACGAAAGAAATCTATGGCGGGAACAGTCGACAGTCCGATCTGAACGTATGGGCAGGGTATCGAGCCCGAAATCAACTAAAAGGCTTCCACGCAGTAATTGTGGATTTACCTCAAAGTGATCCCCATAATATGATTCGACCACCACAATCAGTTAAACCACGGAGGGTNATGTTGGAGGAAAAGAGTCGACGAAAGAAATCTATGGCGGGAACAGTCGACAGTCCGATCTGAACGTATGGGCAGGGTATCGAGCCCGAAATCAACTAAAAGGATTCCACGCAGTAATTGTGGATTTACCTCAAAGTGATCCCCATAATATGATTCGACCACCACAATCAGTTAAACCACGGAGGGTTAGTCCCCGTAGCTTACCCGAATGTGACCTCGTGCGTAACCCCTGTGTGAGAGGGGGATCCTAGGCAGACTTATACGATAACTGGATTTGACTCTCCCTAACTCAGGATGCTACTGTTTGTTTTAGAAACTTTGGAGATTTATTCTCATAGCCCTAATCCAAAGTACTAAGCCTAGTCTAATGTTGGTGGAGGATCCTAGAAAAGAAAAAGTTCTAAATAACTTTTAATTAGCATTGATTTTATGGCTGTTCTTTATGCAAAGGGGTGCACGGAAGTGAAACAAATGGAATTATGACTCAGACCTAAAGAATGCATCGAATATGATAAGCAGTCATTTCTTTTTGATGAATATCTATCTAAGGGAGAGAGAATGTTCTTTTCACTAACAAGCACAAATACAAAGTGTCCTCAAACAATTATTTTCTCAATCAAATCCTGATGTGATGCAAAACTTTTAAATGCCTTCTAATATGCACAATCAATCATAAATATGTCCTTTATGGTTTGTGTATGAGTGATTATCAATACAACACAATGCTTTTCTTGCTAATTATCTTCTTGGTATGAATGAAAACCAAACTAGCACAAGCAAAAGTCACATAAACAATACACCCTTTCGTAGCAATCAAAACAAAAAAGCGAGAGAAAAGAAACAATTAAAGAGAAAAAAAAACTTCACACCCAAAAGCAAAAGTTGAAGAACAATGACCTTGACTAAAATCAAGATAAAGAGGTCTGTAGGCCTTTGATGATCTTCACTAGGGTTTTTACTCGACTAATGAGGAGAGAAAAACAATGCATGGGTTTCAAATTTCACTCAACAGGAAAAACTCAATCAAAAAAGTGAAGAAGGATACAAGATCCAACTAATGATATGTTTATTCTTCAAAAAGACAGATGTCAAGGTTGAAAGGGAAGAAACATTGACTCACAAGGCCACTCAGCAGAGAAGACACAGAGGCAAAACCTTAACAAGGAAATTCTGGAAGGTTTTTTGAGCCAAAGAGGGTTGGCGCTTTGTTGCCAAGGGAAAGGAGCATTATAGCACTATGTGCAAGGGTATTTGGGAGCACTGGCACTCTGTTAACACTAGGACAGGGGCGCCAGGGTCTAAAATCCCCAGAAATGTCAAAAAATCAAAAAATTGCAATTCAATTTCGACAATAATGTTGAGTGTGATGGGGGTAAGGAGCCAATCAGCTCATGAAACTAAATCAAAAGAGGGGTGAACCAAGTCTGAAACAATCAAGGGATATAACAAGTTTAATGAGGAGAAATCAAAACAAGAAGTTTCGATTTGAGGCTATCTCCCTAGTGGAGTCGCCAGTTTCTGTTGTAGGAAAATCTCCCTACGGACAGGCAGATCGCCTCTAAGATCTTGACCCTAACTCTAGACAGAAAATGCTTAACATGGAAACTGACTTCCTTTCAAATCTATCTAAACTAACACATGAGAAGGAGAACTGGTTTACTGAAGAGAGGAGAACTGGTTTACTGAACTTTCCTGAGTTGTTTCTTCCTTTTCATTGGACCAATACCTATATGAATTTAGTGATCATGGTAGATCATGTTGTACTCCATGGTATACAGATATACTCAACATGGTTTTTTGAGACTGGTTCCACTGGGCCTTGTTCATGACTACGACAACTTTTGGCATGTAACCGCATTTGTATTTTCCTATTCATGGCCATGGACACTTGTTTGGTATATTTTCCACATGGATCTATAGTATAATTTTGGTATGCATGTATGCAAATTCAGTACAAAATGTAATGAGAAAATGAGTTTATCTAGATGGATCTCTATCACTCCACTTCTGGGTTATTTATAATTTATTTCGGCCATCGCAGATTCTTCTCTGACCTCACACATTAGGGGGCATCTATTAGAGAAATATTTTCCTAACCCTATGCAATCTTGCAGAGAAGGCCTTATTCCATTCCCCCATGCAGAATTACTTTCCTTGATTGATAAATCTAGAGACAAAAAAAAATATTTTTCCACTTGTATGCACATTGCAAGATATACAACAAGTGTATATGTTGGTTGCTCCACTATAGCCAGCGTACATTGGGATTTGTTCTAGAAAATCAAAATTAAATGTCGAGTTTCAATGTCACGATAGGAGATCTCTGATCCTTGGCCTTCCATATACTAGAAATGTTCTGACTCATCCCTTTAGTTGAATTTTGATGACTATAAAGAAGCCAATTCCGAGCTATGAAAAAGGAGAGAGAATTCAACTTTGAGAGAAAAGTTACTCTGGAGAAATTATTACTTCATATCGAGTTTGCATCCCTTTGTCCTTTAAATTTGAACACAGTTTTCATCCACAAAGATCTTCCCTTATTGATGGAGAACCTCTTGGTCTCCCTTATATGATCTTTCCTTTGGTGGATGATTGAAGTGGTGGATGCCCAACTGGAAGGAACTTAGTTTCTTGGTTCCGAACCATGCTGACAAAGAAGTCTGTAATCTTTTCACTTCTGCTGATCATTTATTAATAGAAATACCCCTTTCCCATCCAATTGATATCTTGAAAATATAAGAGTTATTATCCATGGGCATGTTTGTTTTGTATATTAATGGATTATGCTATCTAATGTGCTAACATGTTATATCATCACTATATGGTATCTCTTCTTGTTTGTTGAGAACTTGTTGCACGTATAAATCTTTGGGTCAAAGTGCTCAATGGTGGAAATCATCAAACATTTGGATGAGGTAGGCCTCTTTCTTATATCTCTTGCACATTGGTTTATATAGCATATGCTGGAATTGAGATGATTTATGCAGTCACACCTATTTGTTATGGTTTAGCCTAGCCATAGAGATATTTTCCTCATAACACCTAGCACTCTCATCTACGATTGAACCAAACATTTTTTAAGAGTCCAACAAGGATGAATTTTGGAATAAGGCCATTGATGAAGAATTTAATCAAATAGAGAAGAATGACACTTGGAAACTGGTTCCAAGACCAAAGAATAAGAATGTCATTGGCACAAAGTGCGTATTTAGAAATAAATTAAATGAAGATGGACAGGTTACAAGGAAAAAATCTATATTGGTATGTAAAGTGTACACATAGGTTGAAGGAATTGACTTTGAAGAGGCATTTGCCCCAGTTGCCAGAATGGAAGAAATCCGATTGATTTTATCTTACGCATGCTCCAAGAATATTAATGTGTATCAAATGGATGTGAAATCATATTTTTTTGAATGGGAAACTTGAATAATAAGTCTACATCAAACAACCAAAAGGATTTCAATTGTTAGAGAACACAAATTACATGTGCAAATTGAATAAGGCCTTGTATGGTCTAAAACAGGCTCATAGAGCATGGTACTCTAGACTGGATAAATATCTATAGTAGGCAAGGTTTAAAAAAGGAATTGTAGACAACAACCTATACATCAAGGTAACTCAATATAGTATTTTATTAATTGAATTTTATGTTGATGATATTATTTTTGGAAGCAATGATTATAGTTTAAGCCATAAATTTGAAAAGGATATGCATAATTAATTTGAAATGTCATTACTCGGAGAACTATCCTTATTTATGGGTATTCAAATACATCAAAGCAACGAAGGGATTTTTATTTCTCAAACTAAGTATATCATAGAAATGCTAAAGAGGTTTGGAATGGAAGATTGCAAACCAGTTACTACTCCTATGAAAACCAGTTTCAAGTTGAGAAAAGATGATGATTCAAAGTCTACAGACGAGAGGCAATATAGGTCAATGATTGGTATCTTACTATATGTGACAACATCCATACTAGGTGTAATGCAGGAAGTTGGACATGTGACATGATTTCAAGCAACACCAAAGGAATCACATGTATTAGTAGTAAAGAGGATTTTCAGATATTTCAAAGGAACATAAGATTTTGGATTATGGTATCCAAAAGGAAAGGATCTATCACTTATTGCCTACATAGATGCAGATTGGGAAGCTTGCATTGATGACTAATGAAGCACTAGTGGAGCAATGTTTTACTTGTATGAGCGTTTAGTATCTTGGTTAAGAAATAAATAATCATCAATATATTTATCAACAGTCAAAGAAGAGTATATTACAGCAGCATGATGTTGTACTTAGGTTCTATGGATGAAACAAATGTTGATAGATATATAGGTTGAGTATGATGAGCCCATTCCAATATATTGTGATAATATAAGCACCATCAGTATCTCAAAGAGCTTGGTGATTCACTCCAATACAAAGAATATTCCAATAGAGTATCACTTTCTAAGGGAATAGGTTGCAGATAATAACATCAGAGTTGAATATGTGGACACAAAAGAACAAGTGGCATAAATCTTTACAAAACTGCTTCCAAGGAAATCCTTTGAGTATTTTCACTAGAGACTCAGATTAATTTCTACTCCAAAACGAATGCCTTTGAATACTTATCTTATATGTCTTATATTTACACGAGGAAGCACCATAAAGAGGTCATTTCAAGTTGGGGGATCGGTTTCAGGAAGAGTTCAGTCAGGGGGAGTATCCCCAAGGACAGTTTCTCCCTGGATGGAAAGATAACTTTTCCATTGATGACAAAGGGGGATATATTTATCATATACAAAGGTAAATTCTTGGAGAGAGAGAACAAAGGCATGATTCTAGGGGGAGAGATGGTCACAAGGGAGAATGAGTGATATGACTTCAGTATTGCATCAGAGTGTTACCTTCAATACCAAAGGGGGAGATTGTTGATTATTTGGGTTGGTTGTCAAAGATGTATAATGATATGGTTTTTAATATATTGGAAGGTAAGATTATTTTGGATTGATAGTACATGTCATGTCATTTCCGGTGGTATGTGGAATGTCACATAACTCCTCGCGGTTAGAGAGTTATAGCCATGTGAAGTTGGAGAATCCTCATGAGCCATCTAGAATCCCGAAAAGGTCAAAGTAGTCAAAGTGGTTGAAAATAAGAAAGCGAAGTGATGAGTGTATTATAAGTCAAAGTGGATAGAAAATAAATTATTTAAATAATAAAGTTAATGGAGAAATTACTAAGTGGACAAGTGGTTAGAAGTTGGTTAGCCCTAAAATAAGGAAAGTGGTTTAAGATATTTTAAATAATAAAGTGAAGTGATGAGTGTACTATAAGTCAAAGTGGATACAAAATAAATTATTTCAATAATATAGTTTATGGAGAAATTACTAAGTGGACAAGTTGTTATAAGTGGGTTAACCCTAAAATAAGGAAAGCGGGTTAAGATGGTTAAAAGGTAACCCCTTGAGGAAGCTACATGAAAGTTTAAATAAGAGGCAAGGCTCTCTCATTTTAATCACACTTGAGAATATTAAATATATACAAGTGACAGAGGTAACCAAAGGATATCTAAACTGAATTTCATAGGGAAGGTGAAGTAAAGAAGGCTGAAATTCAAGGGAGGATAAATTATTTTGATGATGCTTTCTAAGTTATGTTATTTACATGTAATCACACCATTTTTCGCAATAACATTTTTTTCTAGAATTATTCTAGATGTGAAATTGGGAGGCCCTTGAGGAAACATATCCAAGTAGCTGTGATAAAAATTTCATCTTCTGAGTCATTGTAATTTTGGATTTACACTCTATGGAAAATATGGTTTGTGGCTAGTACTTGTGGCTAGTATGGTTTACGCACTTGTTTCTAGTACATGCTGATTACATGTTTTTTGGTACAGGTTCATGCATGTTTGATGAACTTTGTATGGCATAGGTTGAGTGTAGGTTGATTACAGGTTGATTGGTATAAGTTTACAACAATATATCTCATAGTGATAGTGTGACAGTGGTTCCATCATTCTACTTATATTTCAGGTCAGTTGGACGGGGCAAGGAGAGGTGGTTGTATCCACCTTCTAGTTGTAGATGGATAACATAAGGGGTTGTATCCTCCTTCTAGTTGTATCCAACGAATTGGGGAGTTGGGTCTTCCTTCAGGTTGTAGCCTGAGAAACTTGGGGGTTGGAGCCTCCTTCCAGTTGCAGGTGGAAAACAAAAAAAGTTGGTGCTTCCAATGAATGTAATTCTTAAAGACATATAAGAAAAAGAATTATGTGTTTTTCTCCCACTTTGGGTTTCTATGTAAAAAAAACGGGTGTAATGTGTGTGTATGATTGCTCATTTTTTCATTATTTATTTACTCCACAACTATTGGATGATAATGCTACATTGATATAACACTTACATTTTATGTTTAAAAAGGATTAAATTGCTCTATTATTGATTCACCCCCCTCTTAGTAATCCAAAATAGACTAGATCACACCAGGCTCCTCAATTGATGACCTGACCCTAAAAAATGTATCTTCCATGACTCTTCTACAACCTTATTACAATCGTAATAATCATTATCAATACCCATGAATCTCTAACCTAGACCTCCTAGGTTATTATTTATACTATTTTTTAGGCTTATAGTCATTACAATCTTTATCTAAAACCCTAACCCTAATATGGTTAGGCTTGTCTTCCTCCTGGTACGTGGCTTTCCCTCATGCATGTTTCTTTTCCTTCTTTTGATGCATGATTATTTCTTGCCAGCTGTTGCGCGTGATCCAAAATTAGGTCTCTCCTTCCAAAAATAGGTGTTTCCTCAAAATATTACCACACCAAACAAGATCCCAACACTGAAAGGTGGTTTGTCTGGATCCACATAGGTAGTGTACTCTCCCTGAATAGACTCTGCTAAGTTGTGGAGTTTTCCTTCTAGCTCTTCTCATTTCTCTATAGCTTGCACAACTTACCCTGTGAGCTCTTCTACCCTCTTCGTTGTTATATGATCCTTGAGAGACTCTGCCCTCTAAACATGGTCCTGATCCATTCTTGTCTTTTCCTTCTCCACTTTTGAAATTATTTAGGTTTCTTTCTCTTGGAGAGGTTCTAAGTGGGCTTTCATTGTCTGCTTGTTATTTTGTGCATTCTTCAGTTCTTCCTGCATGGTCTTCATTTCCTGCATGCCCTTCACTCACTCTATGATGCTCATTGATCTTTTCCTCTACTTCAGCTACTGGATTGTAGTGTTGATTATCTCCTCTTGTTGGTCCAATTGTTCGACCCTATCATTTTCTTCCAAAATTGTCCATAGTTGCATGGTCCTGTTAAAGAGTTGTGTGACCTTTTCAGCTTGCTTCTCCATCATTTCCACTTGTAGGTCTACCTGTTGTTCCCTTTCATCCATAAATTTAGGGCAAGTAGTGGGGGTTAATTTTTCTTTAAGATCCTTGATCTCCTTCTTGTATTCCTCAAGCATCTGCGCGATGATTTGGATTTTTTCGTCCACATTGCTCATGGCTTCCTACACGCTGTCTAGAATTCTTTTGAAGACTCCCTTCATCTTATTCTCTAAATTATATACACATTGATTCTCCTCTTTTGTCTCCATCTTCACCTACTCGACCACCAGTTCCAAGGAATCCTTTCCATTTTTAGCTACCTACAATTTTGTTGTGTATATCCTTGCTCGAGATTGCACTTCCTGCATGACACTTACTTGCAGTCTATAAAGTGACTTTGTTGGTATTTGAGATAATACGAATTGTACCTATTCCATATATCGCAGTGGTTTCTAGGAGGTGGCCTCATCCATCTGCAACATCCTAGATGTTATTTGTAAGTTTGGACTTGCTTGTGCTATAGTCTTGATAATTTCTTCTTAGTTATATGTGCTCCTGTCCTTGACTTAAGTTATTGGGGGGATTGGTTTTGTTCCCCTTTCGTGCCTTTGTGCTACTTCTATTTTCTCTAGGACCTAACTCATATCAGCCAACTCATTCTGTATCCTTCCTCTTTGGATTTTGGCCTCTTCAAACTCCTCCGCTGCACAATCTTGTATTCTCTCTATGACAAGATCGATTTCATTCTCAATGATTTTATACTCTCTCATCTGTTTGTGGGCCTTTTCCTTATTATGTGGACCCCATGTATGTATAATTGGGCACTTGGGTGGCCTTGTTTCTTGTGGGGTTTCTATCAAAGGGGTTTCCAACGTCTTTGTGTCCCCATTTCCTTGTTCTTCTTGTGTTGGGGCAATGTCCTTCTTCCCTAACTATGCATCCTTCTTTGGAGCATTTCCATTTTTTTTGTTGCTCTAGATTTTGGCTAGGATTCCCATGTTGTGTTGGGTTTTTGGGTGAAGTGTTGTCTCCTATAGGTGTCTTATATGACCATGCTTCTACCTCCTTACTCTTTGGGATTTCCTTGGTAATGACTGGAATATTCCAGTCATCTTTCCAGTCTCACATTGCCATTTCAACCTCCTCTGTATTGATGCATAATCGAAGTTGCAAACATTATTTCACTAGATGTGTGTGTTCTTGGATCCACATGTTGTCTCGCATAGCCCTAAAATCAGCTACTCCTTGACATTGCATGACTACTTCCAATTTAATCCTCCAAGTGTTGGATATGTGGTACTGGATGTTGTTGAAATACCAAGAAAATTTGTCGGCGTTGTCACTTCTTCATTTAGGGTACGAAGTGATTCCCATTGATGTATACAACTTTTTGCAACAATGACCTACTAAGTCATAGAAATAGGAGTAGGGAGGATCCTTCCACCTAATTAAAGATATCAGGATCAAAAACTAAGAATAGTGGCACTTTGTTCCCAAGTCTTGCACGTCCTTGCAGTTGTCTAAGAATAGGTTCAATAAATATGGGGCCTAGCCGAGAATGGTGTCATTTGCGAACTAAGTTGCAGCTACGAAAACCCTTGCAGAGGCCTCCTCCTTGCAACATTTGCATAGAAATTTGCACACCATGAGATTTGTGGCCATATTGGTGGTCGCATCATTGATTCTCTTGATAATGATTCTACCCAAGCCTCTCTCTATCCTGTATGTCTTCTTCATTTTTTCTGCAAGAGCCTTTTCTTTGGTTTTTTCATCTAGGTACTGTGTGAGACTCTTTCCCATTGATGGTAGACCCGTGCTGAATGAAATCATCTCTACATCGATGGAGATTGGTTCTTCCATCGATAAGAAGCATCCTTGGAGGACTTCCATCAATTTCTTGGTGTAGTTATTCACTTATTTATCCCTGCTGAAGTGGGGAATCTCTACCACATTTAATATCCCTATGTTTTTTGGGCATGCTTCCCAATGCTTTTGTTACAGTATTGGTTCTCCAAATGGACCTATGTCTAGGCTCTCCATGTACACCTGTTGTACAAATTATGGTAATGTTTCAGTGTCAAACACATCAGGTATGTGTATCTTGGCCTTCCCCTACAACCCGGTGGTGTTGGTGTGGCCTCCACCCCCTCTGGAATGTGCGGTAACATAATGAATTTGTTGGGTTTCTTGCATGGGGACCACACGATGGGTTTTTTTCCCTTTCTTCTTACTAGCACACTAGAGGTCCCAACCTTTGGTTCTCTATATTCCGCGCCCGACTCTGAATTCTCTATGATGTATTCAACCTGTCCTTCCTCCTATTGTGCGACCCTACCATAGGTTGTGGTCTTATCCCAATAGTATTTGTTCACTCATTTGAGAGACCATTATTTCTATGGGCTACTTCGTCCCTCACAGGTTGTTGTGGGTTTCTTGCGTCGACTGGTTCATGGCCTTGCACATTGTCGTGTAGGTAAATTTCCATCCTAGCCATCATGAGGGATTGTTATTCTTTCTTGAACAATGTATCCCCCATTGGTTCAACCTACAACAAGGGAATTGCATCGACATCGATGATTCCCTCTCTTTGTGATATTTCATGTTCCATCTCAACGGTTTCTTGAGGTGTCCTGAAACTGTTATGTGTTTTTCATGAGGTCTGGCTTCGCACGCCAATATTTGGAGGTGTCATATTCGGTATTTCTTGACTTACCGAATAAGCTTCGACTAATTCAGCCTCTACACTCTCGTGTTCATCTCTCGTCTTCATGCTCCCTAGCTTCATGAGTTTGCAATTTCACAATAAATCTTGTTTGTTGCGTTTTTCCCTTTATATAGAGGGTGCCATCAATTCCATCAATCTTTTCAGAGAAGGTTCCTTGGTTGTTATTAGTGCATTGAAGCTTGTCTATTACATTTTATTTAGTTTCATAAATGCCCAATTCATACCTTTTTGTCCTAACATACAGTTTTTACTTTTCCGACTGCTAGCCCCTTTTCCAGTGCAATGCATTGTTTCGGTGCACTATATATATATATATATATATATATATATATATATATATATATTGACTTTTTCTTAGTTCGCGGTATTTTTCTTTCTGTCAACCATATGCTGCATGCAACTACTTTTTCTTTTTGTCGCGTTGATCCAAATTTCTTTCCGCACGATATTTCCCAGTATTTTTGTATTTTCTTCCTTTTCTAATTGTGTATTTGTTTTTCCCTCTTTTTCTCCTTTTTATTTATTTTTATCATATTTTTGTCCTACTCTTTGCTATAGTAAACTATATACATGCCTTTTCCCACTGCGTTGTACCTTTTAAGGGTTAGTAGTTCGATTGTCCCTATATAGTTTCAGTCGACTAACGTTGATTATTCCTTTCATTTTTGTTCCTCCCAAGTCTTTTAGCTATACAAATACCCCATCTATGATAGTATTTACCTCATATGTCCCTAGCCAATGCATTCTAAACTTAACAGGATGTTGAAAAATATTACTGTAATAGAGAAAAACTAGGTCACCCTCCTTAAGACTCGTCTTCTTAATTTGTCTATCATGTCATGCTTTGCCTCTTTCTTTTTGTACCTCCTGGTGAAATCCTATGAAAATTATGTCCTTTTCCATTTCCATTACTTGATTTAACATTTCCTGTACTATGCCTCTTTCGGTCATGTTGGTAATTGATGCTACACACAGAATAGTTACCATAAATTCTAATGGTACTACCACTTCCTTCCCATATACCAATATGAATGGTGTCTATCCTATAAAATTATTGCATGTGGTCCTATATGCCCATAATACTACTGGTATTTTCAAGTCCCAATCATCCATGTTGACATTGAATATTTTAGTCAGATAATTTTCCAAGATCTTATTGAAAGATTTTACTGTCCCATTTTCTTGAGGATTATATGGTGTACTCTTCTGGTGATAGAATTCAAAATCATTATTAATATCGTTGATGGTATCATTGATAAAATGAGTGCCTTGTTCACTTTTTAAAATCCTTGGACATTCAAATATGGTGACCACTTGCTCAAACAACAAGTGTGTTGTTGTCTCTACGCGATAATGTTTGACTGGTGTTGCTTCTTCCCACATTGTTAAGTATTTAGTTGTAGTAATGATATATCTATCTCTTGACCATTTTCATGGAAGATGAATAGGTCCCACAAAGTCTATATCCTATTTTTCAAATACCTACAAAGTCACTTGTGGTTTTAGGGGCATCTCATCCCTTATTTTAGGTTTTCCAACCCTATGATAGACATCACATTTCTGGAAATATTCCTCGAGATATTTATGGACTATTGTCCACCATAATCATGCTTGCAATACCTTCTTCACAATATATTTTCTTACATAGTTTCCTCCATCTATTCCCTCATGAGATTCTGCCAAAATTTCGGGTCTTTCAAGTTCCAATACACACCTTATCAATATGATATCTGTGCCCATATTGCATAAATGTCCTACCATAATTTGATAGTCTGCAAATTTGACTACCCAATTTTTCTTTTGCGCAGTGCTAAAATCTTGTAGCAAAATCCTTGTACTTAATTATTCAATAATGTCACTGAAGTATCCATCAACTACGAATACTAAAAATAGTTGTGGATGAGGGAAGTTTTCTTCCAAGTTAGTAGGTTCCTCTCCATTAGTTACCCTTGACAGGTGATCAGGTCTTTCATTCAGCTTCCCTGGTTTGACTATCACTTCAAAATCAAATTATTGGAACAAAAATAGGCATCTATAGATCTCCCCCCTCCAACACTAGCTTCTTGACTAGGTATTTGAGGGCAGAATGATCTGCGGACATTTTTAAGTGTTTCCCCAGTAGATAATGTCTAGACTTTTGAAGTGAATACACCATGTCTAAGACTTATATTTTTTTGGTGTTGTAATTCTTCCCTGATTCTGAAAATTTTCTTCTTGCAAAGGCTATAGGACGGTCTAAGTCCCCTACTCTGCGATGCAGTAGAATTTCTCCAAGTACTATGGCTGATGCATCTACATGCACATGAAATTTATTTTCATAGTCTGGGAATACTAGGATAGATGCTATGACCATTTTTTCTTTTAAGGTGTCCAATCCTTGTTGACATTCCTCATTCCACTAAAATATGATGTCCTTATTTAACAATTTCTCCATTGGTGCAGTAATCTATGTGAACCCCTTTATAAATTTATTGTAATAGCCTATATGTCCCAGTGTTTCTCTCAACTGACACACTAATTTTGGTGCTGGTAAATTCACAATGAATACAATCTTAGTAGGATCCACTAGTAAACCTTGTTTACACACTACATGTCCCAACATTATTCCAAATGGTGTGCCAAAGATGCATTTCTTGATGTTTAATGAGATCTGAAATTTCTTGCATCTTTCCAACATGAGTCTTAACACTTATCTATGATATTTTAATAGACTATATAAAGTCTAGTCATCCAGATATACTTCTAGAAAATGATGTATGAATTCCTTAAAATAATCTATGAATACTCTTGAAAATATGGTTGGTGCATTCTCCATCCCAAGTGGCATGAATGCATATTAGTAGGATCCCCATTCTATATAAAAAGTAGTCTTATACCTATCCTCTGGAGATATTTTTCTCTGGTGGTAGCCTAAGAATCCATTTGTAAATGAATATGCTTCATGGCCTACCACATTCCCTAATACCTCATCTGTAAAATGGGTAGGGAAAGGGTAATGTAAGYAAGCGTAATTAAGTTTCCTTAGATATACACAAATTCTTATCCCCCCTTGTTTCTTTCCTTCGAATACCATAGGACTGATCCATTCATATTCCTCTATTCGTTCTATGATACTAGCTTCCAACATTCTATCAATTTTTTCTTTCACTTTCTACTTATATACTGGATTCAGTCTATAAGGTCTTTGCCCAACAAGTCTTGCGTAAGGTTTGAGGGGTATCTTCATCTCACCTAGATCCATTGCTATGCCTTTTATCTCTATAAATATTGTTGTAAATAGGTCACTATATTTGTGCAATAACTTTGTTATTCTTTCTAATATTTTCTCATCCCAATAGTCCCCAATACTTGGCATTTTAGGATTGTCATTTGTCCCAATGTTGAATTTCTTAACTTTCATTGGTGCAAAAAATACTTATGATTCTAGAGATGCACCTTTCACCTCTATTTATACTTCAATTTATGTAATACAAATGTTGCATGGATAATATTCATGTGGTGCTTCCTCTTCCACATGATATCATGAAAGAAACTCTTTGACTATCGGTATGTTTTGTTGTTGATATTCTATCATGATTTCAAATTCTGGTTCAACAGTAAATATCATTCCCTGTATTATATTCAGTGATGAATCCATGTTGGGGTTCTCATGTTCAAATGAGAAGGTTACTATGAAGTTTTGTTGTAATCATATCCACTCTATAGTACCTCTGTGCATCTCCTAGTCTATATACTAGTTCCCTGTAATTCCTTCCAATTTATGGATAAAGTGATGAGGCCATTCCCCTGGTGGTTTCATCCTCCACTATTCCTTTCACTTCTCTAAGTGTTCAACTGGTGTTCCATGTCCATCACACCTCTTCATTTTATTGTTCCCCTGCACTTCACCAAATGTAAGGTTCAATAATCGTTTACATTGATACCAATCCTGAATTTTTTCTTTGTGCACACCCTAGCATCTTGCAGGTGTTTCCTTGAGTGAAATATATAGGGCTAAGAGCCTTTGATGTTCTAGTACTTCCTCTTCATTTTTTTTCAAAAATTTCTCTAAGTCATTTACCCCATGAAATTTGGGAGGTTCTCTTATCTTTGTATCAACCCATCTTACTATGCAGTCAATTCTTTTGAACCTTCTTATGGAAACTTCATGTAATCATTGTTTCCAATTCTCCAAACATGTATCTGAGTCAGAATCACATGATGTAATTCTTCTCCACCTGAGTACCCCATATGGAGTTGGGTTAACATAATCCTCTTCTCGCATGATGGTTATGTACAACTGGTTTATTTCTTTGATATATAAACAAGTGGGTTCTATAAATATTTCTCCTTCTAAAGGAGATAATGGAAAAATGACTCTATATTCACCTGACTCAAATGTAATTTTCCTTTTCTTCAGGTTTACTATGGCCTGGTTATCAAATGCCCAATCCAATATAAGCAATGTTGGATAAGGTGTTGTGCAATATAATATCTCACTTACTTCAAAATCTTCCATACTACGAACTCCATCCAAGTATATTGTCACACCTTTAATCCTTCCAATTTCTAGAACTTTGTGTTCATTTTCTAATTTAAGTTGGACAAGTGAATAGCCTAGTGTGGGTTATCCGATACACTTCCATGTCTTCTTAGGTAAAAAATTTACTTCAAATCCTATGTCCAATACGATATCTCCCATATTGAAATCTCCAATGTTGGCATTCAATCTAAATTATCTACTTGTCCTTATTCTTGTATGGAGATGATTGATTTTTTTTTGTTCTAAGTTCCCTTCCTCCTCTGTGTTATATTTTTATAGAATATTTTTTAAAATATTAACAGATGATGGATCCTTCAATAAATTAACGAGGATTGTAGAAATATTTTTATGGTACTTACTTTCTCTAAAGTTTGTGCTTCACTGATATGGTCCATTGAGAAGGGAATTTCGTACATTGGTTAGTTCTAAATTTGTTGCGAGGATGATGTAGACACAACATTATGCTTGAGAAAATCATGTCTATCCTCATTGAATGTTTCATTTTATTTTCATGCATAAAACTGCTTATGTGGTTCAGTATTTTTATTCACCCATTGGTGTTGCATTGGATCTTGTTTTCCTGTGTCAGTTCCTATCTTGGCTGCTCCTCGAGTGACTATATTGATGTTTCTTCCATCATCCATGGCTTCTGCAGAAATCCATAGAACATTCTTCTTGTTCTGATTCTTTTTTTCTTGGATCTTTCCCAAGAGTGTCAGAGAGTCTTTTGTATCATGGTCTATTGCGCGACAATACATACATGTCACTGGTGCAAGTAGAGATTCACATGCATAATGTCCTAGTTGTTGGAAGTTTTGGAAGACTAGTAGAACTCTGCCTCATCCAAATCATCCTCTACCTCATCCTCAACATCTCTATCCACATCGATCTCCCCATGGTGCGTTGTATTGAGGTACTTGTTTTATATTACATGGGGTTATACAATGGTTGTGCATTGTTGTATTGCGACTGTCCATTGTTGTATGGTGTTGATACTTGGTTGAAATGAGGTACATATTGTCATTTCATCATTTCTTCTTGAACCCTATACGTATCTAAAGTTATTTATCTCATCATCTCCATTGTTCTATAATCTTTATTATCACGACCCACTGAATTGCAAAAAATGCAATATGAACTTTTGGGTACTATTTTATACTTCTTCGTCATTGAGAAATGACATGGATCATGTCCATGAATTTTACAAATCTCACACCATGGTAATCCTATTGTAAAAGGGTTCGGTACTCCTATTTCTATATATTGCTCAAAAATTGGGCAGTCGTTCTTATGCTTTCCTATTGTCATGCATGTGGTACACCAAAGAGATTCTCTTTTATCTTTATCATTATTCTGGTTAAGTTGAAATTTTAGGTTCTTTAGATCCTCTTTCATCTCCTCTATTGTTGGATATGTCTAGTTGATATTGGTTTTCTTCCAATTGTAAAGCTTCCTGCAGAGCCTCTGCCTAAATTTGGAACCTCTGTTGTCTTAATGGGTATTTCAAGTGTGGTAGTAGTGAATTCACAAATAGATTTCTATGTTGCATGCCAGTCATGGAATATTTCAACTTACCTTTTAGATGCTTGAACCTCTGGTTAATCTCTCAAACAAACTCACCTAGTTTTTACCTTATTTCAATCATTTCATTCATATACTAGTCCTCTAAGTTGGGCTTCTAAAATTTGTTTATCAATACTTTTTCATGTCTGCAATAGTCATTTTCACCCCTGGTGGAATGTTTACATATAGACTAATGTACCAATATAGTGTGCAACATCTTAGCATGATAGCTAGCTCCATGATTTTTTTATCTTCATTTGTGATATGATTTTCTTCCCAGATCTTCTCACAGATGAATAACTGATTTTTAGGGTTCTCTAATGCCTCTCCCTGAAATTTTGGTAACATGACCGTGGGATCATGTCCTTCCATTTTAAACTATGTTGAATTAACACCTCCGTATGGTGTAGATATTTGAATTTTATTTCATGAACTTTATCCTCGCATTGATGATCCTTTCTTGGATTCATTTACTGATGTCTTTATTTCACTAAAATTTGGTTTTCTAAATGTTGGTGTTCTTTCTGGGTTTTTATTCGAACATGGGGTTGTAGGTTCCACACCGACAGTGATCTAGTTTGGATATTTTCCTTATTTTCTTGCCTTTGGACCTCTTGTTTTCCTTTCATATGTTGTGAGCAGGATTTCCTCAATATTCTCCATATCCCAGAGATCCTATACCTTTTCCTCATTGATTTCCAATCCCTCTCTATCAATTATGGATCTCTTCTTATTATTTATCTTATATTGGTAGGGTACTCCACTTCACGTCTTTCCAACTTTTCCATTACCTACTTTATCTGGTATTCCTCCATCATGATTGGGTCCACGACATCCTTATTATTTCCCTTATCCATCTCTTACTCCATTTTTCCACCTCTTATCAATGCTTCCCCTCTTCCCACATGCACGCATGGAATTTTAGTTATCTGATTCCATGGTCATCACACCCTTGTTATACAATAAAATCTTGATTGAATTATACAGTGATCTGATATACCTATATATGGATCATTTTAGAAAGTATTGTTGTGTTGTCCTGTAGGAATTCATGGTATCTACTACAAATTCGGTGATAAACCCTACAACAATACTGTCTAACCAGAAATCTATTACACGTGTAGATTTGTTATTAACTTGTTGTAACTATGATATCGACAAGATTCCACTCTAGTTGTCTGATTAAATTTTTTTGGTGGTAGTATTTTAACCTCAATAACCACTCCTACAAAAAATACGAGAAATCACATAAAAATACCCTGTGCAAGTCGCTAAACACATATTTGTCTAGATATTTACATGGTGTTAACTTAAGGTTTATGTCATCCTTCTATGTAAACTCAAGTTCCTTTGTTTTCAACCATCTTTCGATATCTTCCTTTGTTGGATTCCATGTCCTAAACATTCCCTTATATAACTTCATTCTCTGCGTCTTCCTTCCACGGATCCCGTCCACTCAATATTATGCAGTTTTAGCCGATAACAAAACCATTTTTTGGGTTAGATCTTCCTTTCTACTCTTTCACTGACCTAGGTTTGAATCTCAATAGGTTTCCAAAAAAAACCTCTAAAACTATCAACTCTCCTCGTAAACTGGAAGGAAAGTTTGAGTGCATAGCCCACAACACAGTCTCACTCAAAATAGCTCTATGGTTGATTGCAATACTCAAGTTATTGCATTCTAGGAATGAGTGGTGATATGGGGGTGTATTCTATTTTCAACATGCATTAATATTTGTTATTGATTCAAGTATTCTTGAAGTTCACTAACCTTTATATTTATGCATGCATGATAATACATCTATTTATTCATTTATTCATGAACTAATCATTAACAAAAGGTAAGAATTCAATCAAAAATCACATAGAACATATATTTTACCATGGTTCACCCCCTCCTGGCCTATGTCCACAAATATTTGGCTTCTTTTCTCTTTATTTAGTCTGCTGCAAACTACGGCATTGTGCACATTACATATTCAACCATAGAATCATGATGAGGTTAAGGAACCTCTGTGAGGTAGACTAGATCATGCCAAGCTCCTCAGCTTGTGAACTAACCCAAGAAAATCTAGCTTCCTTGACTCTTCTATGTTGGTCACTATAATTGCTTAATTAATTCAAACAATCAAGTCATACATAAATTGTCAACCCAGGGAAGTCTGTTTATTTCAAAGATAACCACGCACTATATATGCTCAATTCCAAAAGTGAATTAAAGTTGTAGTAAAGGAAAATATGTTAATCACACTTTCCTTGAATGAACTGAAGTTCTGACTTAAATTATAGGAAAGCAACCTACCTATTGGAGATCTTAAAGATTAATCTAAGGAATCCTGGATTACATTAAAATAAAAATTGCAACAGGAAAGAGCAACTATTCTGTAACCAGAGAACAAGACCCTTACTCCCAAGCAGGAACTCAAACACCTTGTTTATGATTAACACACTTTCATGAAAACAGTAATGCAGAGAAGGTTAACTCTATATAGCAGAGAACAAGGCCATCTAATTCCTTCCTTTCTAAGTAGGAACCCTTAGCCCTATTTCTGATTAGCACACTTGTGAAAAATAACTGAGATATACAGAGAACAGGACCTTCTAATCCCTTCCTTTCTTAGAAGGAACCCTTAACCCAGTCTCTAGCTAGCACACTTGCAGAAATAATTGAAATCTATAGAGAACAAGATATTCTGATCCCTTCCGTTCTGAGCAGGAACCCTTAACCCAGTATTTGGCTAGTACACTTGCAAAAATAATTGAAATCTACAAAGAACATGATATTTTGACCCTTCCTTTCTGAGAAAGAAGCCTTAACCCAGTCTCTGGCTAGCACACTTGTAGAAATAATTGAAATCTACAGAGAACAGGATATTGTGATCCCTTCCTTTCTGAGCAGGGACCCTTAACCCAGTCTCTGGCTAGCACACTTGTAGAAGTAATTAAAATCTACAGAGAACAAGAGATTCTAATCCCTTCCTTTCTAAGCAGGAATCCTTAACCCAGTCTTTGGCTAGCCTCATGAAATCATCACACAAGATTGCTAATGAAAAGAATTACGAACTTCGTGAAAATAATGTAACATTCAATAGACTAAAGTTCTTAACAAGACATAGTTCAGTAGTGTTTCAGCAAAGTAGAATTCATTGAAAGTAGTGTTTCAGTAGATGAAAGTTAATCAAGGCATAATCATAAATTACACTAACACACTCTAAAACTAACGGGTGAATCTTGTGAAGAATGTGAGCCCTCCCTTCTCACAAGATTCCCCTGAAACGAGAAAGCTAGAGAAGGTTACTCAAAGCAGTCTTTTATTCATCAATCAAAATATCATATTACAATCTGGAAATGAAATACATCCCTCTCTCTTGAAGCTTTCTTAATACATAAAAACTTCGATCCCTCGAATGATGATTTCCTATGATTTAAAGAGGGAACCCCTTCAATACAGTTGATCAAAAATTACAATGTGTATCTGAGTCCTATCTTTAGTTGGATCTACTTTCTAAACCAGAATAGGATGTCCTAGTCTCGCGCAACAGAATGCTATTATAGGTGATGAATGAGGTATTGTTGTTATGGTTGGAGTAACAGCTTCATTTTGTTGCTGCTGAAGCTGTTTCAGCATCGTGAATCGCGGGCTGTTTTAGCCACGAGAATTGTTCTCTTGATTGTGTTAGAATTCTCATATAGGAGCGATGGTTGGTGTTTGTTGACCGCTGACTGTAATGGCTTCCTTTGTGTTTCAGCATCGTCGGTCTTGGCGGTTTCCTCTGTGTTTCAGCATCTGCAGCTCTGGACTGTGTAACAGCTCTGTGTTTCAACATCTGCGACTCTGGACTATGTAACAACTCTGTGTTTCAGCATCTGTGNTGTTTGTTGACCGCTGACTGTAACGGCTTCCTTTGTGTTTCAGCATCGTCGGTCTTGGCGGTTTCCTCTGTGTTTCAGCATCTGCAGCTCTGGACTGTGTAACAGCTCTGTGTTTCAACATCTGCGACTCTGGACTATGTAACAACTCTGTGTTTCAGCATCTGTGACTTTGGACTCTGTAACATCTCCGTGTTTCAGCAATAGGCTTCGAATGCTAATCTGCAGTTTGAACACTTATACATTTCTAATCAATGGTTAAGTACGAGAGTGATGTAAAATATTATGCAAAACAGATTAAACGTATAGTTATGAGAATGGATGTTGTATACCTTTGGAATGATTAGATAAAGTGATAGTATGAGTTTAAATATGGGTGATCAAGAGTATAATAGTGGCAAAAAGTATAGGCAAAAAGGTACATTGTGTGGTCCTAACATCCCCCCCAACTCAAGGTGTTGTGTGTCCTCAGGAAACTCACTCTAAATCAGAGTCTGAATACCGACTCTGAGCATGTAATTTACTCAAGCAATAACTGTGGGAGGTACTGTCCGTTGGGATTCTGAACCCTTGGACCTACTGTAATATTTTCCATGCTGTTGTTTCTGCCTTCTTAGGCAACTTATAACTGATTTGATACCTTTCTATTGGCAACCAGAGGATAGGAAAATAAAACCTGTACCCTATCCATTTTTCAGCACAATGCCGAACACACTAGATGTAATTAGGTATCCTAGAAATTGCTACCTCTAGGTTGGCAGGGCCAAAAGGATTGTGTTCTTGTCTCTTCTCTGTGGGTTGCTGCCAAAACAGGTTATTTTCCTGGAGGGCAGGAATCTCTATGGATCTGATGATGTGATGACAATTCTGGAGCACTTCTGATTGTAGCTACTGAACATGTTCAGTCACCCCTAGTTGTTTTAAGAACTCATAATATTCTGTGATAAAGGTAGCTGCCTTTTGTGGTTCTGGTCTTATCCAGAGGATGCGATTATCTTCATTGTGTTTAGCAGCCAAAAATTCATCTTGCCACAAAATCTAATTATAGAGAAAGGAAGTGAATGCTCGAATTTGGATGTCCCCAACAAGGGGATTTATGTTTAGCAGCCTATTCTCGGGAATGGCCTCATTATGAAAGTATGCCTCATAGAGGAGGTGTTGATCCCTAGTAGAGGCTGCTACAAAATGTTTGACAAAATCTGCTTGGTTTAGTACTGCATGGAGTTTACCTTCTATAATGGATTTGATCTAAAACCATGTGAGTTGCTCCATAAGGAATAAGAAGTAGTTGCAGGATGGCTTTCTTATGGCTAGTAGCTTCTGTACCAAATCAAATACCAAGGACAATCTGCCTTTCAATTCTTTGTTCTGCTTCTTAAGGTCACAAGCTTCTCGGCGTGTCTATTCTAATGCTTCCCAATTTGAGTAAGTATGATTTATCTAGATTTGTCTGTGCACTTGTAATTTTTTGGCTTGTGTTTCAGCATACTCTTTCTTCCATTTTTGTACTGTTGCCTTCTCATCCCATAGCTGAGTCTGTGTTTCAGCGTTGGAAGTAGTGGGATGAGGTAAGGTTTGAGTAGATTGTTCCGTAAAAGTGGAGAGATTGATCTGGTTGGGAGGTGTAAATTCCTCCATAGGCATTGTCTGTACAACCTTGTTGACAAGGGTAGGGGATTCTTTTGTTTAATGTAGGGCTTAGTCTTAAGCTTGAGAGGGCCTGCTGGTTCTTGTGCTGCAGCAGGTTCTTCCTTGACTACAAAAGATGAAGGAGTAGGGGCTGCTCCTAGCACTAGGACTTGAATTACCTTATAGCCTGCTTGATAGTAAATATCCCCACATTGGCAACACATATATTCTTTACACAAGATTTCTGTAGTTTCCTCTGAAAAGGTTGCTATACGGCCTAAGGTGTACAAATTTAGTCCCTTTTCATATACTACCTTTGCCCTGGCTAGTTCCTACTTATATGCTTCCACTTATGACTTTAAAAACTCATTTTCCTGCAAGACAGATGCCATTGTTGCTTCTGGTTGTTGGGGAGTAGCTGCAGGAATGGTAGTTGCTCCTTGTGTTTCAGCTTCTTGGTGTAGGAAAAGTAAAGTTGCAGCACCCTGAACCTCTAATTCCTGTATATCAATTTCAATGTCAGTGGTTGGTTCTTGTGTTTCAGCCACTGAATGGGTAGCTAGTTTTTCATCTACTTTTCTTGAGGAGGGTAGTGTTGCAACATTCTGGGCCTTTGATTCCTGTAACTCAATTTCAATGTCAGCGCCTGGTTCTTGTGTTTCATCCACTGAATGGGTAGCTAGTTTTTTAGCTACTTTACATAAGGAGGGTAGTGTTGCAGCATTCCGGGCCTCTGATTCCTGAAATTCAATTTCAATGTCAGCGGTTGGTTCTTGTGTTTCAACCGTAGTTGTTTCTTGTATTTCAGCTATGGCTGGTTCTTATGTTTCAGCCACTGAGTGGGTAGCTGGTTCTTGTGTTTTAGCTACTTTATTTGAGACAGATGATGTCGCAGCATCCTCGGCATCTGGTTCTTATGTTTCAGTGCTCGTGGTTGGAATAGGAAAAAATCCCAGGATTGGGGAGGTTTGAGGTGTACGGGGTATCAGTCGAATCGGTGGGGGATCTAGGGTAGTGGTCATAAAGGGTGGCCTTGTTGAGGCTCTTGTTCACTTTTTCTATAATAAGGGTGGAAAGAGGGGAGTTTGTTTTCATTTTCATGAAGGTCTTTCTTCAATGATGGGGTAGGAGGAATTATCTGGTTCAGAGTCATCACTAAGAATATGAAGGGAGGGAGTGGATGATTCTGGTAAGGTGTGCGACGGATTTGGTATGGTAGGGGAATTGATTGGATTGGTTGGTTCTATGGGCGGGCTATTGAGTACTTCAGGCGAGTCTAGGGGGTTTTGCGGTTGCTGCTCCTGGGGATTTTCAGGAATTTTAGCAGCTACTTGGGGGTTTATGGGTGGGTTATTCAGTGGACGGTTTTGTTGAGAAAAACCCCTTTGGATGAGCAATTGGAAAAGACGGTGGTGGGTGAGTGAAAGGGTGGGATATTTATCCTTTCTGCAATAGTGTGTCATATTTTTTAGACAACCCAACAAATAATAGGGAATATTGACCCGTCTATTATGCCTTAAATGAGATAGCAAAACAAAGTCGTGCTGATAAACTACCTGATATCGGCCTTCGCAGGTCAGGTAATGTTTGATGAATCTTGCGAATTTTGGCCATGGGGGTGGAAATGAGTTGAGTTGAACCCCCCTGCCTTTAAATTCAATTCGTTCTTCTGGTAGGAAGAAGTTCTGCTGAGCATTCCGAATGATATGCTTACGGCTGAACATGCAAATGTCATCGATAGGGAAGCCTAAGACCTGTGCTATACCTTCTTATGTTACTGATATTCGGACCCCTTCGATGATAGAATGGTCCTCCTAAAGGTTTTGGGCAAATTGCAGGACCTGTTGTTCATTATACCCCTGGAGTCTCTGAAAGTAATTGAGCCATCCTTTCTGCTGGAA